>RJWM01000997.1:0-92247 GCA_004363535.1 Dasyprocta punctata
TTTTTTTGTTTGTTTTTTGAGACAAGGTCTCCTTCATGCTAGCCTTGAACTCACTATGTAACCCAAGCTGGCCTCAAAATTGCAGCAATCCTCCTGCCTCAGCCTCCCAAGTGTTGGGATTATAGGTATGCGTCACCATGCCTTGCTCAAGTTGCTTTTTGAAACTGGAGGCTCTCTCTCCTTAAGACTGGATAACTCTGAAGAGAATCTTTAGAATTTAGTTAAAATTAACTATTTATAGCAAATAACTTCAAATAAACAATAGGAATTTATCTTCAGAAGATCATGAAAGTTGTACTTCTCAGATTACCTGTGTCTTTATTTGGATCTTTTCCTTCTTGTATTGCCATAAGTTTAACACTAACGATTTTATGTAGAGTTCCAGGAATCTTGAGAGAAGAAAGGAACAGAGGACATTATTCAAATGTATTTTAGCCTATTCATAAATGGTCAATTACAAGTAAGCTCAATTTAAGTAGTCAGAATTTTACCTTAAAAACGTCTTTTTGATGATCCATTAAAAAGAGTACTAGAAGATCAGTTTTGCCTTTGGATAAGTTTTTATTGTCAACGAGAGCTTTTGAGAATATCCTTTTCACAACCATTCGATTGTCACTCTGCAAAAATAACACACACATCATGGTACTTTTTAAAAGGCTATGTTTAATACCAGAGAATACTAACTAGTAATCGGTTTTTGGTCTTTTTGCAGTACTGGGGACTGAATACAGGGCCTTCACACTGAGCTACATGCCCAGCCTGTTTTTTAATTTTTGAGACAGGCTCTTGCCAAGTTACTAAACCACCCAGTCTAGGCTTGA
Organism: Dasyprocta punctata; assembly: GCA_004363535.1. NCBI lineage: Eukaryota > Metazoa > Chordata > Mammalia > Rodentia > Dasyproctidae > Dasyprocta > Dasyprocta punctata. Next base: position 822 of record RJWM01000997.1, read on the forward strand.
ACTTGCCATCCTCCTGCCTCAGCCTCCCACAGTACTGGGATTACAGGTGTGTACTACCACACCTGGCAATCAATAACTACTATCCATTTCAGCACACTCAATGCTGGCGATGGACTGATCTGACACACAGGATAAATATTAAAGATGATGAATACAATAAACATCTAGGCAATAAACTTTCTCTGTTTTTGAGACTATCTATGTAGTTCAGGCTGGCTTTGAACTCACTGTGTAGCCCAGGCTCGCCTCAATCTTGTGGCAATCCTCCTGCCTCAGCCTCCTGAGTGGTGGGATTACAGGCATGTGCTACCTTGCCTGGCCCAAGACTTACTTCTTTCTGTAATTTAAATTCCGAAGGGTGTGCTGCAACAGCCATGAAATACAGTAGTCGTCTAAATTCTTCTCTATTTTGGGAATCCAAAAGCTTCACAAAGAGCTGAGTAGCTTCTAACGCTATTTCAGTCTTCCCATTTACTTTAGCCAAAAGAAAAAAAACTTGCTTTTAATTGACCAAATATGACTACATTAAAGGAAACAAAACTCAAATTACAGCTTCAGCTAAGTGGTATACTTATTCGAAATTACTTCCAAAAGCAAAAAACAAGACTGAGAATCAAAATGAATGACCACCACCATAAAGGCAGCCTGTTTTAAAATTGGCAACTAATACTGTAAGTCCTTGTCATATGTCTTAGGGCAGTAAATTAAACTCTTGGCTTTGTAAATGAATTCTGAGCCTATGTTTTTCATTAATTGAATACATTTTGAGGGAATACATCTTGAATGACACTGATACATGTGACTCAACCTGAGAAAAATATAAGGGATCTTCTGAAACCTCCAATCTGTTTTTGACAAAGCATGTGGGACCGTCTGACTCAGTGGTACAAAGCAGAGGGGTTGGTCCCCATTTTAAAGAGTAAAGGGGGAATGGTGGTTCCCCTAAAGAAGAGAACAGCTGCTCTACAGCTAAGCCTCCAGTACATGAGAACAGCATTCTCTTGTAGCAACCACAAGTCTTGCATAACTTCAGAGCTCGTTAAAGTCCCTTTCCAAATGAGTCCTGGAAGTTCTGGAATAAACATACTTTTCACAGACTTATGCACGTCCACTCCCAGCTTCAAGTACTAGTCTTTTACTTCATTTTGAGGCCAATGGACTCCCTACCCTCGGTATTGGGCATTAAACCCTGGGCTGGCACTGAGCTCCATCCCGAGCCCTGTGTCTCACTTTGAGATCAGGTCTCTGTAAATTGCCCCAGCAAGCCTCGAACTCGCGATCCTTCTCCAAAAGATACAAATCGATCGAGTATCCCGCAAGATCTTACTTACCTAAGAGTTCTGCAATTCCATTATGAACATCAGATAAGTGATTCAGGAGCGGCTCCCTACTGCTGTAGTATTTGCCAATGGCATCGAACAGGAGCTCCTTCACCAGGTCTGTCCTACCGGGCTGCTCGGGGAAGCCTCTGCTTATGGCCACCACCGTCGGGTCGGGAAGGTACTCCAGGCAGTCGATGGCGGCAGAGAGCCACTCATCGTCTCTGAGGGGGAGCGGGGAAGAGTGATCTTAAAAGCAAGGTATGACGAATACACACACGGAATCTACTCTCATAGGCCTGTTCAAGCTTGCTACTAGGATAAGTTCTGCAAGTTGGAAGATATAGATGATTTTTAAAATATACAGCTACGGGGCTTGGGATTTAGCTCAGTGGCACAAGCGCCTGCCAGGCAAGCGCGAGGTTGAGAGTTTGATCCCCGGTAACAAATAAAATAAAATAAAATAAAATATGCAGCTAAATCGTGTTTTACACAGCCAGGCATGGTGACACACACCTTTAAATCCCAGTACTCGGGAGGCTGAGGTAGGAGGAGCGTTGTGAGTTGGAGGCTGACTTGCGCTATAATGTGAGTTCAAGGCTGGCCTGAACTACATAGTGTGACCCTGCCTCAAAAAACTAGGGCTGGAAGTCTGGCTCTGTGGCTTAAGCACCTGTCCGGCAGGCACGAGGTTGTGAGTTCGATCCCCAGTGCCACACACACACACACAGACACACCAAAAAAAAAACCAAACCAGGGCCAGAAGTTTGGCTCAGCAGCTTAAGCGCCTTCCTGGCAGGCGCAAGGTTGTGAGTTTGATCCCCGGTGCCACAAAAAAAAATAAATCAATCAATAAATTGTTTTTTACAAAATTATTCAAAAATTAGCTTAATATGTCCAATTCTTCCACCTGTCTATTGCAAAAACAGAAACTATGCAATACAGAGGTGAAGAACACCAAAGTTCAAACTCTACTTTTTACATTTACAGTGGACCCCCAGAAATTCCAAGTTGCTTGCTCATGCCTGACCAGGACTAGATCTCAGACCTGCCTCCTAAAGCAATGCTTCCTTGACACAGTGTGGATTACTGCGGGGCTGTGAGCGTGACTGTCCCTCACTCTGGTTAGGCCGCAACAGAGGAAAATGAACTTTCAAAATAATTCAATCGGTTGTATGTCTAGTAAAATGCCTCCTGAGTAACTTCAGAAAAACGTTACATTTCATGAAACAGAATGGCTAGCACTTAATATTCAGTTTGTTTATATATAGTTAAAAAAAACCAATCTTGTCCTTTGCTGTCATAAACTCAGAACAACTAATTTTGCCAGGATGTGCATCAATTAGGCGATTCGCTTTGCTTCTCCATGCATCAGATTCACCAAGTTTATAAGAGGTTTATAAATGATTTTTTTTTTGTAGCAGGTATCAAACTCACAACCTCGCGCCTGCCAGGCAGGCGCTTAGGCCATTGAACTAAATCCCCAGCTATAAATGATTTTTAAGGTCACCTCTAGCACAAATTCTGATCCTCCAAGTAATAATAAAGGTGATTATAGTTTTTTGTTTGTTTGGTACTGGGAATTGAACCCAAGACCCTGTGCTTGCCAGGCAGGTGCTTATGCCACTGAGCTAAATCTCCAGGCCCTAGAGAATATTTGCATGTTACTTTTCAGTTGTAGAAATGTCAACTATTCTGGGATAGTCTCCTGTATTTTTTCCCCCAAAGTTTAACAATAGTATATGGGGGTGTCTTTTTCACATGATGTTTTAAACTACCTTTTTGGTCCTAAGAATGGAATCCAAGGCCTCATGGATGTGAGGCAAAACACTCTACCGCTGAGCCACCTCCCCAGACTGAGGATACTTTTTTATGTGTGTCATTTTTTTGTTTTTGTTTTTGCTTTTTGGTACCGGGGATAGAACTCATGACCTCACATTTACCAGGCAAGCACTTGAGCCACTGAACTAAATCCCCGGTCAATTGACTATTTATATTAATAATTATTGGAGTGTGGAATTAGCAAGTACAAAAATGTAAGTTGTATTCTTTTCAGACATTTCTATCTCCTTAACTGGACTGGAACACTATCTGCTTAACCTTTAATTTTACTTAGAAGAATTTTCAGAGCCATGAGGAATCTTCCTTAAGGAACATTTTTTTGAGGTGGGGGATTACTGGGAATTGAACTCACGACCTCATGCTTGCCAGGCATGCACTTGTGCCACTGAGCTATATCCCCAGTCCTCCTTAAGGAACTCTTACAGAACTCTTCCTTAAGGAAAGAAAACAATCTTAATTCTCTTAGCCAAGATAGGTCTTCAAACCTTAAGATTTATATTCAGAATGATAGTTGAAAGTCAGAGAGCTACTTTCATTATATTTCTTTAATAAAACCAATTAGCAAATACACATTTACTGCTAGGTGTGGTGGTACTCGATATACTTCCAGTTACTCAGGAAGCTGAGATAGAAGGATTCCAAGTTTGAGGCCAACCTGGGCAACTTGATGAGATGCTATCTCAAAATAAAAACAAAAGGCTGGGAGGCACTTTGGAGCACTTGCCTAGTACATGTAAGGCCTTGGGTTCAATCACAATACCACACACACACAAAAAAAAAAAGAAAGAAAAAGAAAAGAAAAAAACTTTTTTTTTTTTTTTTGTTGAGACACAGTCTTGCTATGTTGTTCAGATTGGTCTTGAATTCACTACGTAGCCCAAGCAGGCTTCAAACTCATGGTGATCCTCCTGCCTCAGCCTCCTGAGTGCTGGGATTACACTATAAAACAGGCATTTTAAAAAAGTATAAAAGTATGTGTTGTCAAAGGATTCCAAAAATTGGTCAAATCTAGGCATTTTGTTGTAGATCTCTTTAAGGAATCTTGAGAAACTAGTCAGCCTACATTTTAACAACAACAACAACAAAAAAACATAATCAAAATGAGCATGCTTGTAATCGTAACACTGGGAGGCAGTGGCAGGAGGATCACAAACTCAAGCCTAGCCTGGGCAATTTAGCAACTCAGTGAGAACTTAGTGAGTTCCTGTCTCCAAGATAAAATAAAGAGTGGGATATAGTTCAGTGGGTTCAATCCCCTGCACCACCAAAAATAAATAAATAAAATAAAATAATAATTTTCTTCACTTGATGTCCAAGGAAGTTATATGTGAAACACAAGTGAATTTGAAATATGAAAAATAATGAAATTTAAACCTTTTTTTCTAATTTGTACTAATGATTTTGTTCACTCAGCTACTGATAACATCAACTGACTGATCTCACAGACAACATTCCAGAGATGATCTTAAAATCATCATCTATTATCTACCTACAAACATACTGCAAATTACTGTGCATATTCGTACATACTGAGAGTCACTATAGGCCTTGAGAATCCCTCGATCCAGGTAGTTACTGCTGTTGATCACGTCAGGCTGCCCCTTCGGTTGAGGAACTTTAGATACAACCTCTTTCTGTCTGAGTAAGGAGTCAAGAAGTGGAAGGTCTATAAGTTGCAGTAGACGCCCAATTGTTTCTTCTTGCCATACTTCATTAATAACTACACAGGAAAAATGACAAAGTCAAAGTAACAATAAACAGTTACTTTATGCTCACCACGGTATTTGTCTATCAGATTGAGTCTAGTAAGTTGGTGTGGCAAAAAAGAAAAAGGTAAGAAGGAAGGAAAACAGGAAGGATGGAAACAAACAGGAAAGGAAAAGAGGAAGGAAGGGGAGGGGAGAGGAAGGGAAGAAGTCAACCTTATGATGTGCTTTATGAAAAAAATAAAACAATCCAAGATTTGTTTAATATGTAGGAGAATAGACTTTGGACAACAGGAATTCTTTTCATTCTTTGTACTATATAAAGCAATCTGTCAGAGATAAGAGATCAAGTCATATAACATGTTAATAAGGACTTTGGAAGAAAGAATGATTCATTCAATCTCAATACTGGTTTGAAACTCTTGGCTACAGATTATTCCACTCAGGATTTCCACACCCGGCGAAGCGGGGAGGAGGGTGGAAATTAGTCATTACGCTGCATTTCCTTGCCACGAGGAAGAACATGAGAATTCTGTTAATGTTTTAAATGCAATTTTCAAGTTTTTATTGAACCTAATAAAATCTTAGGAAAGAAACATCTGAGAGCATATTTTAAGTAAAAATCTGCATGCAAAATATTTCAGATTTGAACCTCAGCCAGCCGACAGGACAAAAGTCAGTGTTCAAGAGTCGTAACACTGATGCATTTGTTACAGATAATAGACTTCTGTTATGACTTAATATAAACAGCTTTAACACATAGTACGCTCTTTCTCTGCACTGTGGATATTTAAATTCTGATAAAGGTTAAGATTCACTTTATTTGAAATTAGTCTATTTCTTGCTCTCTGCATCATCTTTAACTTACCTTGTGGAGACAGGGTCGCAGAGATATTTACATGAGGGGAGTCAGCAGGCTTTAAACTCAGATTTTCCCACAGATCTTCCAAACTGTCTGATTTGATATCAGATGACTTATATAGTGCACCCGAGTACCTGAAATGAATTTAATGAGTCCATAAATATTTTAGTATTTGATAGCTAATAGTTTTTGACAGTTCTTGTACTTCAGAACAAAACACAAGTAGAAATTTTAAGAGTGGAATAAAATATAAAAACTCACCTTTCTCAAACCCAAAATATATTCTAAATTCTCCTGTGAGCATTTATTTGGATGTTATACAAAGATGAACATTTGAGTCCCCAATTTTATTCATTTGTGGTTTTTTTGAGTTGCTATGTAGTTCAGACTGGCCTTGAACCCACTATGTAGCTTGTCTGGCCTCAAAATTGTAGTGATTCCCCTGCCTCAGCCTCCCAAGTGCTGGGATTAAACACAATAAAACAACTGAAATTATTATGTTTACGGTTTTATGACTTCTCTTTTTCTAGGCATTCTTTGGCAGATAGTGCTCATTGCTTCCCAATTACACATCTGCACTCGGTTAGCTATAGTTCTGAAACCAAAAAGAAAAGCTAAAGTTTATTCAGAACTCTTGATGATAAAACCTGTCTTGAGATTATCATAGCTTTTTATGTACTCCAGTTAACATGAATATTCCTTTCTTCACCACAGAAATGCTAATATGCTTGGTTACCAGATACTGTCCCAGACCCTCCCAGAGGTGGTACAGTATTTATATGCACAAAATGACCCTTCTAAAATCTACAAATCCTAAATGCTTCTGGTCCCAAGAGTTTCAAACAAAACAGGAGAACTGTATCTTAAAAATGTGCCCATGCTCTATCTTCTCCTCATGCTTCTTTCCTGGATACAGAGGCACACTTCAACTTACCTTCAGATTTCTTTCCTGAATACAGAAAGACATTTTACCATGCTTGAAACGCAGACACACAAAAATCTGAAAAGTCAATGTACTAACACCCTGTTGGTCAGATCTGAATCAGAACAGTTTCAACCAACAGTGTCACCTCTCTAGTCCACCTGAGAACATAAGGGAAAAGGTAAAGCTGTCTCCATTCCCTGATCAGCAACTGAGTTCACTATGTACCACCACTCGTCATCATCCCCATCATGGGTCCCACAGTTCTGTCCCCCGCCACTCCGCCGTCTCCCTTTGAACGATCCTCTCTCCTCCCCCATGCTGTTCTGTGCAGTTCTTATTTTCTCTAAGTGCGACTGCGGCCCATTCCTAACCAGTGCTTCTGTTATGGTTTATACATTGTGTCAACTTGAGAAGTCTAGTAGCTTAATTAAGTAATTCAGCAGCTCTGCCTCCTGGGGTGTAGAGCACAGTTACCTGGTCATTGTTACAATTTGAGAAGGTCAGAAGTTTAACTGAAAGACTTGGGAGGGAGCCAGGGGTCTTACTTTGTAAACATCCTCATCCTATGCAAAGGAAGGCAAGGATGTTTGTGGAAGCTACACCCACTCTGAGGGGGGGGGCGTGTCCTATGTACTATATAAAGGAGGAGAAGAGGCTTGCTTTTTCTTCCACTCTTTTACTCTGGCTGCTTTTGCTTGGCTGCTGCCTTGAAGTGTTGTTCCTGTGCCATGCCACCCTGCCTTGGAGCCAGCTGACTGTGGACTGAAACCTCCAAAAACTGTAAGCTAAATAAACCTTTCCTTCCCTAATTTTGGGTGTCAGGTGTTTTGTCACAGCAACAAGGGAAAAGTAACCAAGACAGCTTCCCATAGGCCACACAACTGCCAAGCAGGCCTTGCCTTTCTTTTTGGGGCTCACTGCCAAGGACTGAACCCAGGGTCTTGCTCTGGTGAGGCAGATGCCCCACCGCTGAGTGCATCCCTGGTACAATCGCATCTTTCTGCAGCATCCCCAGCACCTGTGTGATCGAGTACAAATTCCCGACTATGCGGGCGGGGACGGTGTCTGTGTCTGCAGTCCCAGCTACTCAGGAGGTGGAGGTGAGAGTACCACCCAGGCTTAAGCCCAGGAGCTGAAGCCCCACTTTCACAACACAGCAAGACCTTGTCTCAAAACAATAAAAACCCCTAATTCATTCAACTGTGCTGTGAAGCCCTCGGCCTGCTGATGCCCATATGCCTTCCACGCTTCTAGTGATACCCTATAATCTAGATTTCTTTTTGTTTTCACTTTCTGTTTTCATACCATTTTGCATATTTACTAATTTTTTGGTTTTGCTAAATTGCCTAGGTCGGCCTGGAATGTAAAATACTCCTGCCTTAGCATCCCAAGTAGGTGGGAATTAGAGGTATGCACTAACAGTTTTCACACTGTTAACTCTAACTTGAGGGATGAAAATCAGTTTGTTGGTGTGGTGGCGTACGCCTGTAATCCCAGCACTTGGAAGGCTGAGGCAGAAGGACTGCCACAAGTTTGAGACCTGCCCGGGCTACATAGTGAGCTACATATGTACAGATATACATATATTCAGATAGAGAATCTAAAGCCAGTCTATGTCTTAAAAAAGTGGGCAATCCCAGCCTCCTCATGATAATCTAACATTTTATACTCACCTGGAAGGTGAATGTAGTTTGTTCTCTTTGCCTGACTGACCGTCTTGGTTAGGTATTGTTGTGAATCTATACAAGCTGCAACTACTATCTTCAAACGTAGGTTTTTTGTCTTTTCCGAAGACTCTGGTTGGAACTGCTTCAAATACTTTATAGTCCATCAGTGCTTGACACACTCGTACCACTTTGGCCCGAGGAATATCGACATCACCGAAGTACTTATTCTGAATGAGGTGCGAATAAATGACATCCACAGCTTCGGAGCCCACGAAGCAGTCGTTGTGCCGTTTTAAGTGATGCCTCCGCCTTTTGACCTCCACTTGCGTTTGCAGAGTGTTTATGATGCTGCTCCACACGTAAGTGGCTCCAAATGGCTTCTGGGCCACGCTGAAACCTAAAAGGGGGGAAAATCATGGAGAAACGGAAAATTAGTATTCGTTCATTTGCCAGAAACTGTAAGTAGTCCTTAAGCAAAATGGCAATTTCTGAAGTTGTTAGTGAGGAGAAAGTAGTTTATGAATGAAATATTGTTATTAATGGCAACTTATTGTTAAACATTAGTACCTCCTGCTAGGTGTGGTGGCACACACCTGTAATCCAATCCCAGGAAGTGAAGGCAAGAGGACTGCTGTGAATTTGAGGCCAGCATGGGCTACATAGTGAGTTCAAGGCCAGCCTGCACTACAAAGCAAGACCCCTGTCTCAAAAAGCCACCCCCCCAAAAAAAATCTAGTATCTACTATATGTTGAATGTTTTCTGTGTGCTAGGATGCAATACAATGAACAAAATAAAGTTCCACTTTTCAAAGACTTTGGAGACTTTGTGGGCAGATACAAATTATATGCATATGTTCAAACAGTACTAAAAAGAAAAACTGGTAAGGAAGAGAATGCGCCCACCCCTTTTTGAGACAGGGTCTTGCTATGTAGTTCAGGCTGGCCTTGAAATCGTTATGCAGTCCAGGCTGGGCCTCAAACTCATCACGATCCTCCTGCCTCAGCCTCCCGATTGCTGGGATTCCAGGGGTACGCCACCAGGCTCAGCGAGAATGTTACTTTAAATGCAATGTCAGGAAGACCTTTCTGGAAGGGTTATATCTGAGCAAGAACTTGAGTAAAACCAGGAAGCAAGCTGTGCAGACATCTGGGTAAAGAGAACAGCAAAAGCAAAAGCCCTCAAGGGCGTGAGCTCTGTTCCACTAGAACAGAAGGAGACCAGCAGGGCCAGAGCGGCATGGGGAGGGAGCCAACAGGAGGAAGTGAGACTGAGGGCATGGAGAAGGGACTGAGATAGGGGAAAGCAGAGCAGACCAAGCTGGGCCTTGTGGCAGAGCACTCAAGTTACTGGATCTTCAGCAGCAACCCCGTGCGACAGCGACCATGGCTACTGGAGAGACACAACAGGAACTCTTGGAGGTTACATGAATGTCCAGGCAGTCTACTGAAATAGGTTCTGCAATATGGGAGCCAACTCAAGGTACATGTGACTTGGAAGCATTATTAGTCAGGTACACACACACGCACTCGAGCTGCAGGAATAAACTAATATTTTTAAAGCTTCCTATTATGCAGGCTTATGATGGAAGTACTACGTGGCGGGCAGAGTAACAATTTGGTTCCTGCCTAGCAAGCAGGACCTTGTGACCTACTGTAAAGATAGGGCAGGCAGAGAAATAGAAAGCAAGATCTTAGCCAGACTCAAGCTTTCAAAACTCGCCTAGTTTTCCTCATTTTTAATAAGCCGATTATTTAGTAAAACTGCAAAGAAAAGGAAAAACAATCAAAAAGAAGAAAATGGACCTTAGGTTTTAGTAAACTGATGGAATTGAATGTAGCTGATCATATACTTTACTTAGTAGCTGTGCTAAATATGCCCCCCTTCTATTAACACAGTATGTCTTTTTCAGTGTTATACTTTTCACTACCTTCTGAATATTCAGAAGTGCTTTATTTTATTTTAGGTTCCAGGAATTGAACTCATGACCTCACACTTGCCAGGCAGGTGCTGTGCCATTGAGTTTTATCCCTGGTTTACTTTTGTTTTTGAGATAAGGTCTTCCTATGTAGCCTAGGTTGGCCTCAAACTCATGGTGATTCTCCTGCCTCAGCCTCCCAAATGCTGGGATTATAGGCATGCACCACCATGCCAATCCAGCTCAGTAGTCTTAATTTAAACCCCTATTTTTTATTTTTGTTAAATATATTACTTTTTTCACATTTGAGATATCTTTGCAGAGTAGAAAATGTATTCGTTTCTTTAACAGAGTCTAAAAAGGAAAACGATGTATGCTGGTACAACTGTGAGGAATAAGGGGACTTAAAGCAACTGCTACTTGAAATTGCCTTCCTACTTTAACAAAACAGAATGTGTAAGATCAAAACACAAGTTCCTAAAGGGCACTGAAACTCTACCAAATGCATTAAAGATACCAATTTTAAAATTTTCATTTTTTGCTACTGGGGATTGGACCCAGGACCTCATGCGTGCAAAGCATGTATTCTCCCTCTGAGCTATATCCCTATCAACCTCAGGGCCATAAATTTTAAGTGGGTCATTTGGAACTCACCTCTTATGTTGCAATACATATAAAGAGTACACTGAACCTTTACACTGTATTCATTTATTGCATAATTTTGTAACTGTCAATTTAAACATTTTTACTGGGAAATAACAGGCACACACAGAATCCTTTTATTTGTAGATTTTCAATACCAAAAGTAGATGAGTAACTTACTACCCACCCATTGTTACTTTTAAATGATCAGGACTGTTTTCTGTTATCAAAATTATAGTTTAAAATTGAAGCTAATTGCTAAGCCAGTACCAAATGAAGAAAAAAGTATTTGTTGCCAGTCTTCCAAGTAGCATGTGAAAATTTCAAGAACTGAATTATGGAGAAAAACCAGGTATTTCAAGAAAGAACTAGATTGCTGGTACATAAGTATTTAGAGTCTACTGAATAAAGCAGGCATTTGATGGAGTCTCAAAAGTAAGTCCTGGTCAATTTTTTTTTTTCTTTTTGAGACACGGTCTCACTATGTAGCTCAGGCAGGCTTTGAGCTCACTACATAGCCCAGACACCTTGAACTCTCAGAGATCCTCCTCCCTCAGCCTCCCAAATTCTGGGATTATAGGCGTGGCCCACCACACCTGGCCAGTCCCAGACATTCTTGGTATCCTGAACTCAGGAACAGCTGCGCTGTCTCCAACCATAGTGACTAAATAAGAAGTGTTAGTAGGTAATACTCTTAATTTAATAAAACACCAGAAATGATAATAGATTTCAATGAACATAATGTCTGCTTTAATCTTTTTTCAGATCTTCATTATTAATAACAGTTAACATCTGAGTAAAATCAACATGACAGACTGAACTAAGTTAATGATACATTTCTCTACGAAATAGTTCTTCATCCTATTTTGAGAAAATTGAGGCAGGGTTAAACTTCCCCTCAGTTACACAGCAAGTAAATATATATCAGCTTTTCCTAGTGCTTAAATAGTATATATTAAAAGTCAGGTAGCATGTAAACAGATTTAGAATTAACCTTTCCTTGAAGACAGCAATTATTGTTTTTACTAATGACTTTAAGAGAACTGAAGATTAAAAGAAACAAAACAAACAACTAACCAAGGTGGTTAAAATCACTACTACTCAAAAAATAAAGAAGTAGCATAAATTCTATAATAAATACTATCCACAGTGCATAGAGATAATACGATTGATAGTGTCTTGGTTACTTTTCCCTGCTTGCTGAGACAGAACACCTGACACTCAAAATTAGGGAAGGAAAGGTTTATTTATCTTAACAGTTTTTGGAGGTTTCAGTCCATAATCAGCTGGCTCCAAGGCAGGGTGGCATGGCACAGGGGCAACACTTCAAGGCAGCAGCAAGCAAAAGCAGCCAGAGCCAAAAGGGGCAAGAGTAAGCCTCTTTTTCTCCCTCATATTGTACACAGGACACCCCCACCCACCCATGGTGGGTGTAGCATTCACAAATCTCTTTGCTTTCTTTTGCACTGGATGAGGATATTTACAAAGTAACAACCTTGGCTCCCTGCTGAGTCTCTCAGTTAAACTTCTGACTTTCTCAAATTGACACAATCAACAGGTAACTTCTTGTGCTCTACACCCCAGGATGTAGAGCTGCTGAGTTAATTAAGCTTCTAGACTTCTCAAGGTGACACAATGTAAAACCATCACAGATAGCAAGCCAGGCAAGACTGAAACTTGGAGAAATTAGGTTGTCCTTTCTTTTTCTTTCTTTCGGTTTTGTGTGTGTGGTTTTTGTTTGTTTGTTGTGTTTTTGTTTTTTTGTTTTTTTGCAGCACCTATGATCGAACTCAAAACCTCACACCTGCCAGACAGGTGCTTAAGCCATTGAGCCAAACTCCCGGCCCTAGTTTTTTGAGGCAGGGTCACACTATGTAGCCCAGGCCGGCCTCGAACTCACAATGCTCCTCCTATCTTAGCCTCCTGAGTGCTGGGATTAAAGGCGTGCGCCACCAAGCCCGGCTCTTTCTCCCCTTTTTTTGAGACAGAGTTTCATTATGCAGTTCAAGCTGGCCTTGAGTTCACTTTGTAGCCCAGGTTGGTCTCGAACTCTCAAGGATCCTTCTGCCTCAGCCTCCTGAGTGCTGGGATTACAGGCATACATCACCATGCCCAGTTTAGGTTGCCTTTTAGTTATCAGTCTGACAGACTTTTTGGCCAGTGGATTTTTTAGTTTTTGTTTTTAAAGACATGGGGTCCCAGCACTCAGGAGGCTGAGGCAGGAGGGTCGTTGTGAATTTGAGACCAGTCTGGGCTACAAAATGAGTTTAAGGCCAGCCTGAAATGCATAGCAAGACCCTGTCTCAAAAAGACAAAATAAGTAAATAAATAAGTAAAGAGATGGGGAGGCATGTCTTGCTATGTTACCCATACCAGCCCCAAACTCCTGGGCTCAAGGGATTCTCCTGCCTCTTCTACCCAGGTACCTGGGACAATGAGAACATGCCACAGTGCTAGACTGGGCTAATGACAATATTAAAAATGAAACAGTCATAACACCTGAGCTAGAACTAGGTTAGCACATAAACCCCCAAAACAAGGCAGAGTCACTTATTAATTTGAGAATAATAAAAACAATTGCGGGGGAAGGAGGGGGTATATAAAACCAGTGATCTGGAAAGCACTAATCTTCAAAGGAGAAGACGTGAAGAACAACTTTCCCCATACTAGTTTGCTGTTTAAATGTGGGAAATCAGGAAGCTTTGTAGGTTGGATAACACCGTCTAAAAGATTAAAGAACAGGTTAGAGCAGGATATGGGGTACCTTCAAGCCACACGATTCCGGAGTCCTCTGGGCACAATCTGATTCAGCTCTTTTAGGTTCCCTCTGTTCTCACTGACCATTAATTCCCAACCACTGCATCCTGGGATATTTCCCCTCAAGCGCCACCACCCACAGACCAAAACTAACTCATGTTCATGCAGATACTTTCATATATAACGTACCCTGGACTTGACAAGTGAATGTGCCCAAACTGCACCAGGATAACCTGTTTTTGTTTTGTTTTTGGTTTTAATGCTGACTTCACCAGTTGAATACAGAGCCCCCACATGCAGGTTTTGAAATACATATTTATCATCCTCTAAGAGCTGAAGTGAATATTGGTGTAGCAGACCATAGCCCAGTAAGATGACTTATTGTGATTTCTAAATAGGATTCAAGAAACCAGAAGTACACAATGAATGCTTTGTAAGTACAGCACTCAGAATTAAAGTTGCAGCTCTCCTTGTCCTCAACCCTCACTTGTATAGGAGCTGGACAACTCATTAAAATTCGCCACTATCTACATTCTGAGGCTTTTAAATTTACATTTGGCTCAGTGTTTTCTAAAAGCATAGGACATCCATTACTCTGGAGAAGAGAGGTAACCTCTGTAGGTTGATTTCTTCATCTACCCATACAACAGTTGAACACTATATTTAAGGTTAGTTTCAGGAATGTAAAGACTGAAGGTGTACCTTTTGCATTTAGGCAAGAGCACTGGATACTAGATAGAATACGAAAGATCTATAGGTAAGAAACAAAACATAGGGACAAATTTGACCTTATCAGATGCAAAAGTTGGAAGGTGGTCTAACAAGGGGATTTGAGAAAAGAAAAATACTTGTTGTTTGAGACAGGGTTTCTCTTGTTTTACAGTTCAGGCTGGCCTCGAACACCCAGCGATCTTCCTGTCTCAGCCTCCCAAGGGCTGGGACTATAGGCGTCTATAGTCCCAGCTCCTAAAGTGATTTTATACTAGATCTCCAATATTATACATTCTTGTAAGCACTAAATTAAATCTAGGGTAGTTAGAATTTTTACCGTGGTCTCATCTTTATTTGCTTGAAACAATAGCTATTGCACAAAAGCAAGACCTGCCCTTCACCCGTATGTGAACCCCAAAAATTTAGTTTATCAACATTAAGGAAATGAAATTGAATACTGACATACAATTAAAATAGTACTAATTATCTTAATTTCTAAGGATACACACTAAATAACCAAGTTATTACTAATAATTCCTTTAAAATCAAGTCATAAAACAGACAAGTCATAAAATTTACTCAAAGCTGGGTGCTACGTATGGTGGCACATGCCTATAATCCCAGCACCCTGGAGGATGAGGCAGGAGGATCCTTAAGAGTATGACACCAGTCTGGGCTACAAAGTGCGCTCAAGGCCAGCCTGAACTGCATAGTGAGATCCTGTCTCAAAAAGACAAAAGAAAAAAAATTTACTCAAATATTACAAAGAAGTTCCCGCCTTACTGTAAAAACCTATCTATGGGTAAAACAATTCTATAACCACTTCAAATAATTATAATAAATCCTTAGGAGATCAGTACATATAAAACTGGATTCCAGCGTAAAGTGAACATGCACACAGAACAACTAAACCTGCTATCTCTAAATGAATATATAGCCACACGAGGTGGTGCACACCTGCAATCCCAGAACTCGAGAGGCTGTAGCAGGAGGTTTAAGGTGAGCTCCTGGCCAGCCTAGGCTACATAATTGAGTTCAAGGCCAGCCTGCACTATGTAGCAAGACCGTGCCTAGAAACCGCAACAAAGAAAGAATATATATAAAATGTTGTTTTCATTCTCAGGCTTCAGATTGGATTAAAAAATTTTAGACAATGTTTTTTCCCATAAAACTTTAAGAAACTGCATTAATACCTGATTTCTTTCAAATTTACTTACGGTTTATAGAGGTTCAAATTATTCAACTGCTTTATAGACTGCCTTATGTAAAACAGTTGGTTAATAAAGATTTATTAATTGTAGATTGCTGAGTACTAAGAAAACAATCTGCTTTTTTTCTGGCACTGGGTAGGAATCAAACTCAGGACCTCATGCTTGCCAGGCTGGTGCTGTGCCGCTGAGCTAAATCCTTAGGCCAAGGAAACAATCTTAAAGAAGGGATTTAGCCCAGTGGTTCTCCATGGGTTGTCTTCCCACAAAGGACATGTTTGGTGACACTTCTGGTTATCACTGTGGGGTGGAAAGCGCTACTGGCCCGGATTGGATGGAGGTCCTAGGATGCACAGCACAGCCCCAGGCACTGAACATCACTGAGGCACAAGACTTGTGCAGACAAAGCAGGCCAAGTGCCAAGTGCTGTGAACAGAGTCAGAGCAGCATCAACTTCAGTGTCCCGGAGGCCTGTGTTCTGTTCTAGGGTCCACCGCCTCCTAGTAACTGGGCAAACTGCCCATCTTTCCTTTTGCATAAAGCAACACTAACTCCACTTCTCTGTTATTGTAAGGATCAGGAGATGACATACGTTAATGCAGCTAATACCGTGTCCAGCCATGAACGGATAAAGAAAAAGGGGGAACTGTCACTGATAAGATGACTCCATTTAACATCCTGGATGGGTATCCTTGAAAAGAAAAAGGACAATGGGCAAAAACCAAGGAAATCTGAGTACAGTATGGGTCTTTCTAGCTAATAATCATGTAACCATATTGGTGCCCTAACCTGGCAAATGGACCATTCCCATGTAAAGTAACATGAGAAATTAAATATAGGGTATATGGGAATTCTATATACTGACCTGATGGCTTTGTAAATCTATAAAATTTTAAAGGTATTAAAAAAGCAAAAAGAGCCGGGCATGGTGGCGCACGCCTTTAATCCCAGCACTCAGGAGGCTGAGGTAGGCGGAGCGTTGTGAGTTCGAGGCCGGCTTGGGCTACAACGCGGCGCAAGGCCAACCTGAGCTACATAGTGCGACCCTGCCTCAAAAAACCAGGGCCGGGAGTTTGGCTCAGTGGCTTAAGCGCCTGCCCTGGCAGGCACAAGGCTGTGAGTTCAATCCCCGGTGCCGCAAAAAAAAAAAAAAAAAAAAAGCAAAAAGAGGCCGAGTATAGTGGCACATGTCTGTAATCCCAGCACTCAGGAGGCTGAGGCAGGTGGAGCACCTCAAGATCAAGGCCAACTTGAACTACACAGCAAGACCCTATCTTGGAAAAACAAAACAAAACAAAATAAAACAAAACAAGTAAAAAGAAAGGAGAGGTACCTTTTCTTTCCTCTTCCTTTGTCTGAACTCAAGAATATACAGTGCCTGCATTTAAGGAGCTGACCTTCCCAGCCCTTCCAAAGCATTTTATCTAGGGAATGTTTTGGTTTTTTTTTTTTTTTTTTTTTTCAAAAGAAGTTTTAAAACACTACTCAAAGAATTGTGAAAATGAGAAAAAAAATGATTATATTTACTGGAAAGTAACCAAAACCTTATGAAAAAGAATTGTGTTTGGGGTGTTTAAACCAGGCAGCTGTGATTGAGTGGAAGAAACTTCCTATAACACCAATAGCAAGCAAGACTGCAACAGTTTTACTGGGTACTGGTTTTGACAGTCTTGAGTTTATCTCCCTCCTCTTTGACCTTAGAGACTTATTGAAGGTCTGAGACAGTCTCTAAAAAGAAAGCTGCAGGCAGGTAAAATATACAAAATAAAGTCTCCACTCACAAGAACAACATAAGATATCCAAACAGAAGTATCTGCATAAGCAGGCACTGGTCCCTGCTTTAATTCACACAGATGAATGATAACATATGGGAAGTATTTTGAGCTCCCTTGAAAAGTGACACCAGGCAAATTCAAAGAATTAGGTTACAGTATACAGGGATAACACAAGAGCATACCACTTGCTTGTCTGTCTGTGTTAAAAGACAAATATTTTTTAAGTACTGGCTGAAGGTTAACATAGAAAACTCATTTCTACATAAATCAGATCCCTTGGTTGTCATAGCTCCTTTCAGGCTTGAAAGGAAAAATACACAGCTGCTTGCCAGAGCACACGGAAAGGGGATGGCAAGGAAGAAGCTTGGCTCCCGTTACCTTGCTGGCTAGGACTGTGACAAGGTAACTCCAGGGTGGGAGAAAGTTAACTGATGCTAACCAGTAGGGATTCCAGCTGCAACCAGCAAAATGAATAAGAATGGCAGGGCAGTGGCATCTGGTGTCCAGGACCGCAGTCTTTTCCTTTGACTCAAATCTGCTAACCAGCACATCAACCCTTCCCTCTGACAATTAAGTACTTTGTTTTTGACTGTATATCCCTTTATACCATCTCCAAACTTGTCTACAAATGTCCAAATTTCAGAGTTATTTCAACTGTCAGAGAAGACAGGGTGAAATTTGGAAATTTCATTCCTTCGGAATGAACCTAAAGACTTCAAGACTATTTTCAATATCATTAGGTTTTAAATTCCCCAATCCTCAAATACTTCCCTTCACAATGTAAATCAAGGAAATAGTCTAAAAACAAGCATCATAGTCAATACTATCATCTGTTTTGGAAAAACACAAATGAAAAGTGGTTCTCTATCACAAAGTATCATTAACATGGTGAAATCAAAAGGAACATTGATTAGTAGGGCCAACACAAAAGTGAGACCACTGTGATCAGCCATCTGACCTAGAGTAAAGGGTCACCACCATCTCAGTGGTTGGCCTTTGACAAAAGCAAAGTTTTTGTCGGAGAGAAAATCAATTCCTGCAATGCTCACTTTGCAGCTCTAGAAATGGGAAAGAGCTGTAACTAAAGCCAAGCGCTATCTGAGTACCTTAATAGTCACCTGAGTCACCCTTTTACTAAGCTGTAGATATGCTAAGGTCAGAATTTAAGGGCTGATTGTCAGGTTGTGCTCATTTGTTTGAACACTTGAAGAAAAACCAAGACCCTAAACCAACAGCCCCCAAAAGATATGGTTAAGCTGGTGGCAGAATTCACCATCTTATCTCCTATTGTCATGTGTGTGTGTTTTTAAAGGTCAAACCTCCTTCACTTAACTACTTCGGATACACAGAGTGTTAATAAGTACCTCGTAGGGCAAGTGCCTGCCAACATAACTTATTTAACAGCAACCCCTCATCTGTCCCGGAGGAGTTTGGAGAAGAGCGCGAACGCCTCAGATTCCTACCAACCTGGAGAACAAAGTGGCCCAAAGCGCCACTCGAGCCCCGGTCCTGTAACGCAGCCAAGACGGGGCAAACAGCTGTCCAAATTCCACAGCTCACCCCTGTCACCGGCCATGACGTGGAGCCAGTCGCAGAGACCCGCGGGCAAGCGCCTGGCACGCCGCGGGCACACAGACCGAGGCGCCGCGAAGGTAAAGTTTCGAAAACTTGGTGAAAAGCTGGGCTACGCGGCCGCAGCGGCGGCAGCAGGGTCCGCGGCCCACGCCCACGAGCTCGAGAGGAGCGCGAGCGCCGCACGGCGGGGACCGGCCGAGGGTCCGCAGCTGTGCCCGGCTCGCCCCGCGCCGCCCCGCGAGGGTCCCCAACACCTACCCGGAGGCTTCTGCGCGGGGACATGCAGAGCCGAGAGGTTGAGCGCGACCGCCTTCTCCGGCACCGTGGCCATAGCCCTGGCCGCAGAGACTCCGGCACGCACACCGCGGCTGCCTGGCAAACCCGTGGCCGCACCGCCGCCGCTACTTAACTGCCCTGGGCGGGGGCTGAGGAAGCCACGCCCCCTTATCCAGCCACGCCCCCACCCCGTCACTAGTCTCCCGGAGCTGCTTGTAGCCTGCGGCCAGTGCGCCCCGAACACCACGGCTACTCACTGTACTGTGGCGTCCAGTATTTCCCCGGGGGTGGCGGGGAGGCTAGTCGGCGAGTGCGCCCACGAAGCTGGGGCTCAGACCACCCGGTCCGAAGCTGGTCTCGTGGTGGGTTGGGTCTGGGATCCTGCAAATCCCCAGCCACCTGCGGCTTATTGGCTTCAGCTGAGACGCCGGGTGGCCTTAGAACACGCTTCGTGGAGTTTGATTTGAGCAGTGCGCGAACCAACCCACATTCGGCGCTTAGTCGTTTGGCCTAGAACATAAGTGCTTAAAATTATGTCAGGGTACTAAATGCATCGAGTTTTTCATGCATCCCTCGCTGGAAAAAAAAAACCCCAACAAATTCTCATGGAACCCAAGAAAGCAACATCTAGCGCTCACAGGAGGCAGCAGTGAAAGACCAAGGGGCTGGCTGCCAAAGAAATCTAGATTCCCAGGTAACTGACTCAAGTGAGCAGGCGCAAAATTTGCAGTGGAAAGAGGAGTGTTGAAGCGAAGGTGGGGATGTTGATGGAAGGGGCCTTAGTTACTTGGGAAGCTGAGGCTCTTCTGAAAGGATGAGCGGCTTTAGAGATACATCAGTTGGCAGATTCTCGCCCTCGGATTCTGCAGTCTAATAAATGTCTTCGGAGCCGGGCGTGGTGCCGCACGTCTTTAATCCCAGCACTCGGGAGGCTGAGGTAGGAGGAGCGTTGTGAGTTCCAGGTCGGCTTGGGCTACAACGCGAGCGCAAGGGCGGCCTGAGCTACACAGTGCGACCCTGCCTCAAAAAACCAGGGCCGGGAGTTTGGCTCAGTGACTTAAGTGCCTGTCTGACAGGTGCGAGGTTGTGAGTTCGATCCCTGGTGCCGCAAAAAATAAATAAATAAAAATAAATAAATAAGTAAATAAATAAATAAATAAATGTCTTCGGGTGCTTGTGTGAGCCACGTATATAAATTAGAATGGCGGGGCTGGGGACTTAGCTCAGTGGAAAGAGTGCTTCCCTAGCATGCGCAAGGCCCTGAGTTTAATTCCCAGTACACCCTCCCCCTACCAAAAAAAAAAAAAAAATTAGAATGGTGGATAAGTGAAAGTTCACTTCTTAACTTATTGGTAAAAGCACCTATATGTGGTTGCTTCAAAGAGTACGTACTTCAAAGCTGTGATCCCAAGGGCCCATGTTTAGTGGGTGGGACATGAGGGACAACTGCTATAGAGCTTTAAAAATATCAGCTTTTTTGGCTAAGGGTGTAGCTCAGTAAGTTTGCCTAGCATGACCAAGACCCTAGGTTACATCCCCAATACTGAATCATAGCAAAAACAAACACATAGTGTATGTCAGCTTTGTGTCTTTATAAGTTTAATATTTAGGAGCCACTAAAAAATTGCTGTAAAATGCTCTCATAACTAGCAAGTTATCACAGACAGTTCATAATGTGAAAGGAAAT
The DNA here is from genome assembly GCA_004363535.1 of Dasyprocta punctata. NCBI lineage: Eukaryota > Metazoa > Chordata > Mammalia > Rodentia > Dasyproctidae > Dasyprocta > Dasyprocta punctata. The sequence continues at coordinate 21,690 of RJWM01000997.1, forward strand.
TTCTTTCAGCACTTTCTGATTAATCAGGGCACAGCTGCATAGCTTTCGGCCTTTTTTCCTCCCCTCCCCGCCATTATAAAACTACTGGCAGCGTCCACCCATGTGTAATGTTTTCTTTTTGGCACCAGGAATCAAACTCACGACCTCACGCTTGCCAGGCAGGTACTGTGCCGCTGAGTTACATCCTGGGTCCCAGGTATTTTAATTTTTGCAGTGTTTTCTTTCTTCACTTACAGAATGCTTGGTCACTTTCATTGATTATTTCTGAAACAGGTGTGTCAAGTTAGTATTAGGTTTAGCATATGGGAAGAACTTCACTTGATGTAAACTGGTCTAAGATCAAACTTGCCTGAGCCAGTCACGAGGTAAAAAACAGAACAGAAAGTTTATGATTCACCAATCTGTTCTGGCACGATCCTAAATCCACCAAAACACACACACACACACACACACACACACACACACACACACCTGTTTTCTCTAGCAGTGCAAACCACTGGTAGGTGAAAATGTCTTTTGTAGCTTTTTTTTTTTTTTTTTTTGGTGGTACTCAGGGATCCAACCCAGGACTTCCTGTTTGCCAGATAAGTACTCTACTGCTGAGCTACACCACTAGCCCTAGGGAGATTTTATTACTCTCCTTCTGTCCTCATGTCTGTCTGTCTGTGTCTGTCTCAGGTTTTCTGTTTTTGTTGTTTGAGATGGGATCTTGCTGTGTCACCCAGGCTGGCCTTAAAATCCTGGGCTCAAGCAGTTCTTGTGCCTCAGCCTTCTGAGTAGCTGAAACTACAGGCCCACTGCATGTCCAGCTTTCCCCACTCCCCTTTTTTATAGACTGTATGGAGCTGGACATTGTAGCAGATGCCTGTAATGCCAGCACTCAGGAGGCTGAGGCAGGAGGATTGCTGTGAGTTCGAGGCTAGCCTGGGGCACAAAGTGAGATCAAGGCTAACCTTAACTGCATAGTGAAACCCTGTTTCAAAAAGACAAAATTAAATTAAATTAAATTGAAAAATAAAGACTGTGTAGTCGTATCACATTTTCTTTATCCATTCATCTATTAGTGGATATTTGAGCTGCTTCCACCTTTTGGCTTTTGTGACTAATGCTGCAATTAATATGGGTGTGAAAAGAGCTCATGAAGATTCCCTTTTCAGAGCCAGCGGTGTGGTTCAGTGGTGGAACACTTGCCTACCATGTGGAAGGCCTAGGGCTCAACCCCCTGCACTGAAAATAATACCACCACCAATTCTCTTTTCATAGCTTTTAGATGGATACCCATACACAAAGATTCCTGAATCATATGTAATTCTATGCTTAGTCTTTTGAGAAACCTCTATACTGTTTTTTGTAGTGGCCAAGCTATTTTACATTCCCACCAGCAATGTATAACCTCCTTCTTTTTCTTTTTTTTGCAGCACCGGGGATTGAACTCACAACCTTGCACCTGGCAGGGCAGGCACTTAAGCCACTGAGCCAAACTCCCAGCCCTAGTTTTTTGAGGCAGGGTCGCACTATGTAGCTCAGGCCGGCCTTGCACTCACGTTGTAGCCCAAGCTGGCCTCGAACTCACAACGCTCCTCCTACCTTAGCTTCTGAGTGCTGGGATTAAAGGCGTGCGCCACCACACCCAGCTAAGCTCCTTATTTTTCTACATCATGGTTAACACTTTTCCTTTCTTTACTACTTGATTTACATTTCCTTAGTGATCGGTGATGCTGAGTTTTTTTTTTTTTTTTTTTTTTTTTTTTTTTTTTTTTTTTTTTTTTTTTTTTTTTTTTTTTTTTTTTTTTTTTTTTTTTTTTTTTTTTTTTTTTTTTTTTTTTTTTTTTTTTTTTTTTTGTACTGGAGATCGAACTCATGACCTCATACTTGCTAGGCAGGTGTTTACACTGCTGAGCTAAATCCCCAGCCCCTTGAGCTCTTTTCTTATGCTGGTTGGCCATTTGTCTATCTTCTTTGGAACAGTACTGTATTCTGATTCTTTGCCCATTTTTAAATTGGGTTATTTGCTTTACTATTGACTTGCAGGAGTTCTTTATAGATTCTGGACATTAATCTTTTATCAGATTTATGATTTGCAATTACTTTCCCTCATTATATATTTTATCATTATAAACTGCAAGCCTCCAAACAGGTTTGGCTTTTCCCTCTTTTGTTTCCTTCCCCGTGCAGAAGTGTAAGTTTGATGTAGCCCCATTTGTCACATTGCCCATGCTGTGGTGTCACATCTAAGAAATCCTTGCTGAGTGACATGAAGCTTACCCCTTATGATTTCTTCCAAGCTTTTATTTTATTAGTACATGTTGTAGTCCACAATGATTATACTCCTGGTGGAGAACTGGCACAACACATCTTAATTCTTTTTTTCATTATCTTTCCCTTCCCTGCCTCCCCTTCATATTTTGATCCCCTCCTTTTCTTTTCTTTTTTCTTTTTGTATGTATTTGCAGTACATGTTTACACTCCTTACTTGGAGTTGGAATGTCTTATTACCTTTTCTCATTCCCTACCCTTCCCTCCGCCTTCCCTTCATCTCTTGATCCCCTTCCACTTTGAGAAAGGTCTATCTCCCTACTTCCTGTGATCTCTTTTATTTTGCTTTTTATTTATACTTTGGGTTTCTCATATAAGAGAAACCATGTGATATTTAAGCTTGTGTGTGTGATTTATTGCACTTAGTATCACAGTCTCAAGGTGCATCCATTTTCCTACAAATGACTCAAGTTTATCTTTCTTTATGGCAGAATAATATGATTTCACCAGCTTTACAGTTTTGGGCCATACATTTGGGTCATTAATCCATTTCAAGTTAATTTCTTGTACATAGTATAAGGTAAAGATCTTCTGCGTGTGGATATCAGGTTTTCTAAACACTACTTAGGTGACAGTCATTTCTTTATAGTGTGATCTTGGCACACTTGTCAAAAATGATTAGCCCATAAAATTGGGCATGATGATACATACCTGTAATCCCAGCACCCTTGGAAGCTGAAGCACGAGGATTACAAATTCAAGCTCAGCAATTTAATGATTTAGTGAGACCCTGTCTCTATGATAGGCAGCTAAGTTAATAGAAATTAATAGGCAGGCAGACTGGACTAGGTCCTCAAGGGAGTCAGTGCAGAAGATGAGAACACATCAAAACTGTGAGTGGAGGCACATCTGAAGAAGGCAAGACCTTGAGATTAAAATCATTCCCTAAGGATAAATAGAAGCTTGAGATTATACTGTAATTGGTATCACTCTTTTGGAATTTCCCAATGAAACAGACCATTAGCTTACTAGGGCTGAGTCATCCTATTCCACTTACTAAGACTAAGACTATAGATTTTATTGACCAGGATTAATGATGTTATCCACATGCCCATGCTGCATGTTCCACTTCACTATTGGATCAATATTAGCTAAATGTACTCTTGTTAGTTAATTATAGTTTGTATCTACCTCGTGACTTTGCCCTATAAAAATATTCTTGGAGCCTGATGTGGTTGCAGATGCCTGTGGCAGGAGGCTGAGGCAGGAGGATCCTTGAGAGCTTGAGACCAGGCTAAGCTACAAAGTGAGTTCAAGGCCAGCCTGAATTATTACATAGCAAGACCCTGTCTCAAAACAAAACAAGAGTCATCTTATGAGCCAGACATTCTAGGCCAAGATCTATACCCAAGAGAATGGAAATAACATGTCCAAAGCTTGTGAACAAATGTTCAAAGCAATACTATTTATTTTATTTATTTATTTTTTGCGGCACCAGGGATCAAACTCACAACCTCGCACCTGCCAGACAGGTGCTTAAGCCACTGAGCCAAACTCGCGGCCCTAGTTTTTTGAGGCATGGTCGTACTATGTAGCTCAGGTTGGCCTTGTGCTCACATTGTAGCCCAAGCCAGCCTCAAACTCACAATGCTCCACCTACCTCAGCCTCCTGAGTGCTGAGCAATACTATTTAAAATAACTAAAAAGGAGTAAACCAAATGTTCACAAACTGATGAACAGACAAACCAAATGTGGTGTATCTATAGAGAAGATTTTAATCAAAGAATTGAATTAAGCATTGAGAGAGGGTAGTAAATTTTGAAAATGTTACGCTAAGTGAAAGACCAGCTGTGAAAAACCACACATAGCATATGATACCATCTGTATGAAATGCCTGCACAGGTAGATCTGCAGAGCTGGAAGGTAGACAAGTGGCTCCTAGGGACAGAGGGGAGCGGGAAATGGTTAATGATTACTAACAGACATGGAATTTCTTTCTAGGATGATGAAAATGTTTGGTAGTTAGTGGCAGCAGTGGTGAAACCTAGTAAATATACCACAAGCAACTGAGTTGCACATTCAAAGGTGCATTTTATGGTAGATGAATTACATCTTAATAGAAAATAGCACTTCGTGAGTCTTTTGCCTTAAAAGCATATCATTACCAATGCATAGTGAAAACTTTGAAATATGTGGGCTCAATATGGTGATATTTGAGAGACAACTTTGGTACATATTTATTACAAATTTTGGATCACTTTTATATGTATGTATGTATGTATGTATCTACGTATTTTGGTTAAGACAAGGTCTTGCCGGCCTGAGCTACATAGTGCGACCCTGCCTCAAAAAACCAGGGCTGGGAGTTTGGCTCAGTGCCTTAAGCGTCTGCCCTGGCAGGCGCGAGGTTGTGAGTTCAATCCCCGGTGCTGCAAAAAAAAAAAAAAAAAAAAAAAAAAAAAAAAAGACAAGGTCTTGCTATGCAGTTCAGGCTGACCTTAAACTCAGTATGTAGCCGGGGTGATCCTCTTGCCTCAGCTTCCCGACTGCTGGAATTACAGATGTGCATCACCACACCTGGGTTGATCACTTTTATTCTGTTCAGTAAGATTTCTAATAACAACACTTAGGCTGGGTGTGTTGGGACATTCCAGTAATCCCTTCTGCCTGAGGAAGCTGGAGCAGAAGGATTGAGAGTTTGCGAACAGCCTGGACTGTATAGTAGGACCCTGTTATTTATTTATTTTTTTTTAAAGTTTGCCAGGTGTGATAGCACATTCCTGTAATCCCAGCACTCGGTAGGCTGAGGCAAAAAAACTGGTGCAAGTTTGAGGCCAGCCCTGGGCTACAAAGTGAGTTCAAGGCCAGCGTGAGCTACATAGTAAGACTGTGTCAAAAAAAAAAAAAAATATATATATATATATATTTTAATCACAGTGTGTAGCTTTAGGAAGTTTACTTAATTTCTCTAGTTTACTCATCTATAAAGTAGGATATTACTTATCTTATAGATCTATTATGAAATTAAATATTAGATATTTAAAGAGTATTAAAGTGCATGTTTATTTAATTGTTCACTCATAGTATGTGCATAATAAATTCTATGCTTTTTTATTGCATTTTGGTTCCCCAGCTATTAAACAGACCCAGTAAAAAGGTCATCCTAGTGTACAAAATAATTTCTACTTGTACCAGTTAATAACCAATCTTGGCCTGTCTTTATCTTAGTTTTGTTTGTTCATTTTTGTGCATATGGCACTGGGGATTGAACCCAAGACTTTCACACTGAGCTCCATACCCAGCTCTTTTTTTGTTTTTGAGACAGGATCTCACCAAGTTGCTAAGTTACATAGACCTGGCTCAAATTTGCCATCCTCCTGCCTCACAGAGTGCTGGGACTACAGGTCTGTGCCCCCATGCCTGGCTTTTCATCCTAGTTTTTATTGCTTTACATCTGTCAAAAGCAGAACACCTTATATGTAGTGGGTGCTTTTTTTTTTTTTTTTTTTTTGGGCTGCATCAGGGATTGAACTCACAGCCTCACGCCTGCCAGACAGGCATTTAAGCCACTGAGCCAAACTCCCAGCCCTAGTTTTTTGAGGCAGGGTTGCACTATGTTGCTCAAACCGGTTTTGCGCTTGCGTTGTAGCCCAAGCCGGCCTCAAACTCACAACGCTCCACCTACCTTGGCCTCCAAGTGCTGGGATTAAAGGCATGCGCCACCACGCTCGGATAGTGGGTGCTTAATAAACTAATAAATTACAAATATTCTTTCCAGTTGACCAAAAAATAAAAATGTTGATGATGAACGGTAATGGGGAGCTGATGTATTTATAGGCAGTGAACAAATATTAAATTATGCTCCCTTAGCTAATCAACAGCTTTCTTGAATAAAACACATACACATGGCACTTAAGGCATGAACATAATAGCGTATATAACTATGCTATTAGACAATAAGTGGGTTGTAAGTTAGATTGTGACTTCAAAGTTCAGAACAAGTAGTTCTCAACCCAATAACAAAACCTTTCTATTTTCTAAAGAACTGGAAGTAGTACAATTAGACCACATTTTTGTAGCCTAAATATATATTTAAAAAGGGGCTAGGGATGTAGCTCAGTAGCATGGCAACTGCCTGGCAAGCTCAAGGTCCTGAGTTTGATCCCTGGTACCAAAAAAATTAATTAATTAATTAAAAAAATATATATATGCTTAGTTATGCTAACATGTTTATTTCAGCAAAGCTTTCATTCCCAATTGAGGGAGATTCTGTTAATTTCTGATTAAAAAAATCAGATTCTGGGGCTAGGTATATAGCTCAGCAGTATAGCACCTGCCTGGCAAGCTCAAGGTCCTGAGTTTGATTCATGGTACCAAAAAAAAATCAGATTCTGTTTCCTTTAAGATTAAAATTTATACTATATATATGTTGTAAGAAAAAAACAGAAAGCCGGGCGTGGTAGCGCACGCCTTTAATCCCAGCACTCGGGAGGCTGAGGCAGGAGGAGCGTTGTGAGTTTGAGACTAACCTGGGCTACAAAGTGAGTTCAAGGCCGGCCTGAACTGCATAGTGAGACCCTGTCTCAAAAAATAGGGCTGGGGATTTAGCTCAGTGGCCTAAGTGCCTGCCTGGCAGGCGCAAGGTTGTGAGTTAGATCCCCAGTACCAAAAAAAAAAAAAAAAAAAAAAAAAAAAAAAAAAAAAAAAAAAAAAAAAAAAAAAGAACACAGAGACCCAAAAGACAAAAGAAACATAAATGATATATACTATCAGAAACATAATATAAAATTTTGCTATTACATATAAATTGTGTGTTGTTTATATTTATGTATAATTATTTATTATTTTTATCACCCTTAGACTTAAATCAAATATAGGCCATTGCATTTTTTGCATATGCCACATTTTAAAACTGTAATAGCTGCAGATCGACTTCTATCATGACAGTCTGAAAAGTTCCACTGACCTGGTGAAATAATTTTTGAAAAGCAACCACTTAAATCCTCTGGAAGTAGGACTAGGGATGTAGCTCAATGCCAGACTGCTTGTCTCATATGTGGGAGACTCTAGGTTCAGTGCCCACCAACATAATAAACTAAAATAAAGCCTCTGGAAATGACCCCAAAGGCAACCAACAAACAAAGCTGTATCTACTTAGGAAAATGTATGAAAATTGGATAAGAGAGGTATTATAGGCATGCACCACCATACCCAGCTTCATTTTCCTTTTAATTTTTTCTTTGACCCACTGGGTATAAAGGAGTATATTATTTATTTCCCACATATGTATGGGTTTCCCAGATTTTTTTTTTTTTTTTTTTTTGGCAGCACCAGGGATCGAACTCACAACCTCGCCAAACACCTGCCAGACAGGTGCTTGAGCCACTGAGCCAAACTCCAGGCCCTAGTTTTTTGGAACAGGGTCACACTGTGTAGCTCAGGCTGGCCTTGCGCTCGCATTGTAGCCCAAGCCAGCCTCGAACTCACAACACTCCTCCTACCTCAGCCTCTCAAGTGCTGGGATTAAAGGCGTGCACCACCACATCTGGCTGGGTTTCCCAGATTTTTACTGCTTACTAATTTCATTCAATTTTTGTCAGACAACCTGCTTCATATAACTTCTGTTCCTTTTAAATTATTTACAGCCTTGACCAGTGATGGTGAACACTTTAGCTTTCAATGATACAAACAGCCCACTGCAGTATGCCTGTCACAGGTTTGCCACCACTGACCTAGACTGTTCTAAGTACAGTTGAGAAGAATGTATATTATGTCCTAGATAGAGTATTCTATAGTTATCTGTTAGCATAGTTGGTTTAGGGTTGTCAAATCTTCCATCATTTTATCCTTCATTGAAAGTGCCTAATGAAGTCTTCAGCTATTATATTGTTGAATTGTCTACTTTCCCTTTTATTTTTATCAGTTTCTACTTCATGTATTTTGGTGCTGACATTAGGTACATATACAATTATATCTTGATAGACTGATTCTTTTATCATTATAAAATGTTCCTCTTTGTCTCTTATAACATTGTTTTGGTTTTTTATTCTATCAGTATAGCCATCCTGGTTCTTGCGGTTACTGTTTGCATGAGGTATTTTTTCCATCTTTTAATTTTCAATAGATTTATTTATTTATTTATCTTTTTTTGCAGTACCAGGGATTGAACTCACAACCTCACACCTGCCAGGGCAGGCACTTAAGCCACTGAGCCAAACTCCCAGCCCTGGTTTTTTGAGGCAGGGTCACACTATGTAGCTCAGGCCGGCTTTGCACTCACGTTGCAGCTCAAGCCAGCCTCGAACTCACAACGTTCCTCCTACCTCAGCCTCCCAAGTGCTGGGATTAAAGGTGTGCGCCACCACGCCCGGCAAGATTTATATTTTTAATAGGCACAGTGGCCATACCTAAAATCTCAGATATTTGGGAAGGTGGGACAGGTGGACTGCAAGTTTGAGGCCAGCCTAGAAAATTTAGTGAGATGCTGTCTCAAAATAGAAGCTGGGTATGGTGGCACACCTCTGTAATGCCATCATCTGGGAAGCTCTGAGGCAGGAGGGACACAAGTTCAAATCCTGGCTAGGGAACTCAGATTACATCTCAAAATTAAAAAAAAAAAAGGGGGAGGGATATAGCCTAGTATGACAGGAAGATAATAAATTCAAAGACAGTCAGGGCTACATAATAATTTTGGGCCAGGTGTGGTGGTGCACACCTGTAATCCTAGCATATGGGAGGCTGAAGCAGGAGGATTACCATGAGTTTGAGGCCAGTCTGGGCGAGATGGTAAGTTCATGGCCAGCCTGAACTACATAGGGAGGTCCTTTCTGAAACAAACAAACAAACAAACAGTACATAGTTAGTTAAAGGTCAGCCTAGACTACAAGCAACACCTTACCTCAAAAAACCCACAAATAACCAGGTAGGGTGGCACATACCTGTAATCTTGGCACTTCAAAAAAACAAAAACAAGAACAAAAAAAACAGTTAACAAATGTTGGTGAGCCTTTGGTAGGGGGGTGAGGTGGTTTCTACATTGTTGATGGGAATGTAAGTTGGTACAACTACTATGGAAATCAGTATGGAGATTTCTCAAAACATGAAAACTAAAAATTCTATTCAACCCAGCTATTCCCTTTCTTGGTATCTTCACAAAAGAGTTACAGACAACATGTTCAGTGATACATGCATGCCCATGTTTATAGCACAACTCATAGTAGCTAAAGCTTATTAGAAACAGGCTATATATCCATCAACAGACGAATAGATAAAGGAACTGTGGTATTTATACACATAAAGGATAAATTTGTAGGAAAATGGATGCATCTCGAGACCACAATGTTAAGTGAAATAAATCAGACATGCAAGGTTGAATATCATGTAACTTCTCTTAGATGAGAAGCCCAAAGTATAAATAATTTAAAAATAAAAGATAGGCAATAAGAAACAGTGAGATAGATCTTTTGCAAATAGCAAGGTGAACAAAAGATGGAGGGAGTGGGGAAGGAGGAAAGGAACAACGCTGCTTAATTCATGGAGATCAGGATGCAGTGGAGGGAAAAGCATCAGAGAGAAACGGTCCAGAGGTCAAATATGGATGTGAAGGTCACACCTTCATGACCCACAGACACATTCAGGAGCCTGCTTTACTAATCCCATAGGCAGTCCCTAGCCAATGAAACTGACAAGCTTAACTGTTACACTTTCTGTTATTTCAGTTTTTGTTTCATGTGTCTTGGAGCTCTATGAGGTACAAAATCATTAGGGTTGTTATGTTCTCTTAACAAACTGACCCTGCTGCCATCATGAAATGATTTTAATCCTGAGTAGTCACTGTTTTGTTATGCTACTGTGATAGTGTAGTAGTCCCAACTATATGCAGTTTTACTTTCCAAAACTTTCAACTATCTGCTGTTAATCATAGCCCAAAAAAACTAAATAGAAAATTTCAACTGGATGGGTGTGATGCATGCCTATAATACTAGCTTTTGGAAGGCTAAGGCAGGAGGATTGCAAATTCAAGGTTACCCTGGGCTATATAGTGAGTTCAAGGCCAGCCTGGATGACATAGTCAGACCCAGTCTCAAAAAACAAACAAAAAATCATAAATTTTAAATAGCACACTGTTTTGAGTAACATGATGAAATCTTTCAAATTCCTACTCTGTACTGCCCTGTATGTGAGTCATGCCTTCCAGTGTATCCATGTTGTATATGGCACTAGCCCATTAGTTACTTGGTACCTCTCTGGGTTATCAGACCAATTGCTGTGATATGCAGTTCTTGTGTTCAGGTAATCTTACTTTACTTAGCCAGGCATGGTGGTGCATGCCTTTAATCCCAGCACTTGGGAGGCTGAGGCAGGAGGATGGTTGCAAGTTCGAGACCAGCTTGGGCTACAAAGTGAGTTCAAGGCCAGCCTGAACTGCACAGTGAGACCCTATCTCAAAAAATAGGGCCAGGGATTTAGCTTAGTGGCCTAAGCACCTGCCTGGCAGGCGCGAGGTTGTGAGTTCGATCCGTGATACCAAAAAAAAAAAAAAAAAAAAAATCTTACTTTACTTAATAATGATCCAAAGTACCATTGTAATATGCATGTAGGATTTGGTCCCAGCCACAGTGTCAGACATCCACTGGGGTTCGTGGTATGTACTCCACCCCTGTGGAAAAACAGGGAGTACTATAATAAAAGCCATCTAGTTTTCTTTTGGCTAGTGCATACACAGTGCTGCGAAGCACATTACCACAAACTTCAATAGAAATTGCTTTTCTTGGGTTGGGGATCTAGCTCAGTGGTGAGAGAGAGACAGAGACAGAGACAGAGACAGAGAGAAAGGGAGAGAGAGCGCGCGCGTTTGTCACAATTCTGGAGACCAGAAGTCCAAAATCAAGGTATAGGGCCATACTTCTTCCCAAGGGCCTGGAGGAGACTCTTACCTGTCTTGCTTTCTGGTGGCTGTGTAACTTCGGCTGCCCGCATCTCTTCTGCATCTTCACCTTCTCATCTGTCTTCTTGTCTTTCATCTTTTACAAGGGCATTTCTCATTAGAGCTAGGACCAATCTGAAAAATTCAGGGTGATCTTATCTCAAGATTCTTAACCTCATTACATCTGCAAACACTCATCTCTAAATAAGGTCATATGCTGAGGGACTCCAGAAGCTTGCTTTGTCATCTGAGGACAGAGAGAAGGCTGCTGTTTGCAAGCCAGGGTCCTTACCAGAAACAGCCTCTGTCTGCCAGCCTAGTCTGGGAATTTCAGCCTCTAGAACTGAGAAAATAAATTTGTTCTTTCAGCCACCTAGTCTGTCCTGTTTTGTTACAGCAACCTGAGCAAACTAATACGTAAGACTCAGCTAATGTGGTCATAGTGGTAACTTCACATATTTCTCCTTTGGAAAGCAGAATTTTTGTTTATGAGCAATATGGGCATACTTAAAAGAAGGTAAGTTTTTGATTTACAATTTATTTTTATTTTTTGAGATAGGGTTTTGCTATGAAGTTTAGGCTGGTCTTGAACTCACTATGTAGCCCAGGGTGGGTCTCAAACACCAGGCAATCCTCCTGCCTCAGCCTCTCAAGTACTAGAGTTACAGATGTGTGCCATTACACTCAAGTTTTTGTTTTGTTTAATTTTTTTTTTGAGAGTCTTACTGTGTTGTCAAGGCTGCTCTCAAACTGATAAGCTCATGTAGTCTTCCCACCACAGCCTCCCAAGACGAGGGAGTACAGGTGTGCATCGTCATGCACACCTATTTGTGGTACTTTTGAATGATGCTTTGGTATGTATGACAGTTAAACTGGACTGTCATACTGATTGGCTTGAGAGTTGCCAGGGGGATAAGTAAAGCACATTTCTGGGTGGCCATGGAGGCATTAGCTTTGGCACTATGTACGGTCCCTGGCCTCTTTCTCTATGGCGCTGTTCTTGTCTGCTTTTCCTGCCACCATGAAATGAGCACTTTGTGTCACCACATCCCTTCGCTCTGCCATGGACTGAACCCTCAGAAACTGTGAACCAAATTAAACTTCTCCCCTTTTTTTTCTTCCTTCTCCTCAACAGTGGGAGTTGAATCCAGGGTCTTCCCAATGAGCTACATCCCCAGCCCTTTGAGACAGGGTCTTGCTAAGAGACCCACAGTAAGCCTAAACCTGTGATTCTCCTGCCTCAGCTTCCCAGGGTGCTGAAATTATGGGCAAGAACCATCACACCTGGCTAAACTGTGCTTCCTTTAAATTGTAGGTGTCAGGTATTCTGTAACAGCAGCAGGAGAAAGCTAATAAAATATGCAATTCTGGGGGGGTACTGGGGATCGAACTCACAACCTCACACTTGCCAGGCAGGTGCTTATGCTCATGGTGATTCTCCCGTCTCAGCCTCCCAAGTGCTGGGATTATAGGCATGCATCACCACACCCAGCTTACACTGCTTTTTGAATGCTCAATTCTTGCACTTCTCCCAACACTTCAGTCTACCTAGAATCAAAGAATATAAACATCTTTAAAAAGGCCTTCTTACCTCACTTGTAGGATGAGGAAGAAACCATTCTCCTGAAAACGAGCTAAGTCAGTGTGGCTTCTTCCTCCTCCAACAGCCAAGTCTCTAACCTCCCAGGCCCAGCCACTGTCATCAGTGCAACCACGAGGCCTCCCCCAATCACCAAGTAAATCCACTCCTCCACTGCGTTCTCTGTTCGTGATAAGTGCAGCTAGCAGATGCATTTTTCAGTTATCAGGACTTTCTTCTCTAATTATTCTACCTGACTCCCAAAGATAGGAATATATGCCTGGTTCCCAGGCTTTCTTTACACATGAGGACAGAGTATAAAAATGAGGCTACTGCACTTTACTTTTTCATAAAGTATCAGCAGGTTTTGAGATATACAAACTCTTGGTAGTCATTTTCTTCTGCTGTTGTACATTCTGCTTGCTAAAGTTATTTATTATACTTTCCCAATTTGACCTACTTAATAGTCCCTGTAAGTTTTCTTTCACATATCCAGTTATCCCTAAAATGTTTAAAGAGACTATACGATGGTCCAGATGGTCCATGGGCTGAAGGGGCTGCAGTGGTGAGCAAAACCCACTGGGAAGTGACAGAAACCAGCAGGAGAGGGATCTGAGGGGACCAGCAATCCAGCACCCGCAGCGAAGCCTCTGAACGCCGCTGCATGCGAGGAGTCAAAGGCATTGCTGGAAGCTTAAAAGCTCGTCTGGATCTGTAGAAGTGGTGCTAAAGTGAGGGCTGAGGAATAAGACGGTGAGCAAGAAGACTTCAACAGCAACACGAGGAACTAGAGGCAAAGGGAAAAGCAGATATTCAAGCAATTCAAAAAGGATCCTCAAGACTTGGCCAGCAGGGGACAAGAAAGGTAGGAGGAGGGAGGGACCAGTTAATAAAGAGCTTTGGGAACTGAGAAAGAGTAGGATTAAAGCAATAAAAAGCCATGGAGAGGTTGGGGGGAGGGAAAGGACACAGGAAAGAATGAATTTTATTATTGGCTGATATTAAATAAGGGTCCATTTAATGTAAAATCTATATTTATTTTGGGTAAAAACAATAAACGAAGCATCACAGGTAAACTGCATAAAACACAAGTTATTTTTGTAAAGCAATTTCTTGACTCCTGATTCACATCATCAAATAGATAAAGTTTAACAATAGACCAACAGGTAATTGTATCTTCCTTTAATCTGAAACCAGTTGGCTCTAAATTATTCATCCTAGCTGAAGAACAAATATGTATACATAACTTTAAATGATCAATAACTCACATCATTTTGATTTTACCTTAGAATATGCTTTTTTTAATTTTGGAAACCAGGAATTTACTTAAAGTCATAGGAAAGGGGCAATTCATAATACTAAGTCTTATAACTCATATGCATGTTTTAGGCCAATATTAAGACTCAGTAGCTTATATCCCTTGGTTTATACTTTTCCATACTGTTGACTTTTTTTTAAACAAGTACACATAGCTTTACAATTTTTTTAGTAATAAAAATATTTCTATTAGGAAAATGTGAGAACTGTCATCTTTCATTTTCCTGGAGTAGGATCAGGTTAAATAACTGAGTTTTGAAAGGTTCTAAGATTAAAAAAAAAAAAAAGAACATTAAAAAAGTACTAGTAGGTAAACAGCTCGAGTTGGGAGGCAGAGGCAGGCCTGCCTCCACACACGCTTCAGTAGCCCACAGGATGCTTCCGCCCCAGGTAGCTAGCACAAGCTGGGAAAAACAGAAGCTGGCCCTGCACCAGCGCACCCGGTGGCCACCATTGGATACCTGTAGCCAGCACTGGCCAGGAGAACCAGTTACACTCAGGAGAAATTATAGCAAATGTGTGAAGTGCTTGGGACCCCACTATCCGCTTGTTTGGTAGAAACCAAAAAAATGTCAAGAGAAAGAAGCAAAAGGCAGTCCCTGGACTCCAACCCAAGCAAAGCAAGTCCAGGAGATGAAAACATGGAAGAGACTGGAAGTTGCACACCTGAAGTTTCTGAAGTGATGGCAACTGAAGTAAAGAGACAACTTCATGAGGCTATCGAAGAAATTAGAACAGAAATACTATCTCAGGTAAAAGAAATGAAAAATATTGAAATGCAAAATGCACAATACATGTTATGAAGGTGAAAGGGGAGGAGATGTCTAGAGGGGGAAGGCAGTGGCTGTTGTCAATCTATATCCTGTTTTGAAAGCCTGTATTGTTTTCATTGTTCTGTTTAGCTTGGTTTTATTCTGTTTTGTTTGATTTTATATTTGATGGCATGGACAGCTATTTCAAAAATAACAAAATGTATTATAGTTGCTGTTAGTGTTTTCCTGTTTTGAAACCCTGAACTGCTTTGTTTTCTTTTGATTGATTTTATCCTATTTTGTTTTGTTTTATTATGTCTGATGGTATAAGCAGCTACTTTGAAGATAATAAGATGCATTATGATAGCCACTCTTGTATTCCTATTGTCTTGTTTTGAAGTTCTGTATTACTTTCATTGTTTTGTATTGATTTTTTTTTTTTTTTGCGGCACCAGGGATTGAACTCACAGCCTTGTGCCTGCCAGGGCAGGCGCTTAAGCCAGTGAGCCAAACTCCTGGCCCTGGTTTTTTGAGGCAGGGTCACACTATGTAGCTCAGGTCAGCCTTGCGCCGCGTTGTAGCCCAAGCCGGCCTCGAACTCACAACGCTCCACCTACCTCAGCCTCCCGAGTGCTGGGATTAAAGGCGTGGGCCACCACGCCTGGCTTGTATTGGTTGGTTTTATTCTGTTCTGTTTGACTTTATTGTGCCTGATGGTATAGGGAGTTACCTTGACAATAGCAAGAGGCATCATGGTAGTCAATGTTGGCTTCCTTTTATCTTGTTTCGAAGTCTTGTATCACATTCATTGTTTTGTTTTGATCATCTCTATTCTGTTTTATTTTTCAGTTTTATTCTCTTAAAAACAAAAAGTACTACTAGAGGTGGCCAGGCATGATGGCACATCTCTAATTCCAGGTTCTCTGGCAGCATAAGGAGTGTTGCAAATCTGAGCCAGCCTGGACACCTTAGCAGGTTTCTGTCTCAATCAATCAATTAATCAATCAATTAGGCTGAGGATGTAGCTCAGCATTCCCTGGGTTCAGTCCCTAGTACTGTGAAACAAAACACAAGACAAAGCAAAACACAAAACAAGCACACATGCACACAAAACAATAACAAAATAAAGTAGTACAGTGAAAGAACTGTCCTCTGGTTTGCAATATGGATAACATGAATTATTTTTTTCTGAAATATTATGTGGAAAATACTAAAATGAACAATTTCAGTAACCAATAGAGATCAAGATAGGGGTGTTAAAGGATTTAAAATTGTTTTTTGACAGATTTTTCTGTGTGAAATAAGGAATGAAGTTAGCATTTTTACAACCAAAACTAGTTAAGGTAACACAGATACTGACAATTTCAACTGAATTTTTGTACTCAGGGCCTTTGTACTGGGCTGTATCTCCCGTCCTCCACCCGCTTAAGACATGGTCTCTTAAAATTGTCCAGCTGAGCCTCAAACTTTCAATCCTCCTGTCTCAGGCTCCCAAGTGCTGAGACAGACTGCACTACTGTGCCCAGATAAAATCTCTTCTTTTTTTAAGACATGGTCTCACTATGGAGTTCAGGCTGGCCTTGACTAACTATGCAGTCAAGCCAGGGATGTAGCTCAGCAGCACAATGCCTGCCCAGCAAGCATGAAGCTGAGTCTGATTCTTGGTGACAAAGAAAAAAAGACATGTAACCCAGGCTGTCCTTGAACTTGAGGCAATCTTCCTGCCTCAGCCTCCCAAGTGCTGGGATTACAGGCATGTGCCACCACAGCTGGCTTCCAGCTGGAATTTTATAGATAAAAAAAGGACTTGAAGAATTTTTCTCTTAACATCTTGACAGAGGAGAGCAAGGTCATAGGAAGAAGAGAACTGTGTGGCTATGTCTT
The DNA here is from genome assembly GCA_004363535.1 of Dasyprocta punctata. NCBI lineage: Eukaryota > Metazoa > Chordata > Mammalia > Rodentia > Dasyproctidae > Dasyprocta > Dasyprocta punctata. The sequence goes on from RJWM01000997.1 coordinate 38,404, forward strand.
TTATAGGGCTTCCAAGAGCACATCCTTGGGGCAGAGCAGCCAGAGGTTCATAGTTCTGTGGTCAGAGCCACTGGGAGGAGTGCCCTGGGGAGAACTTGCACTTTTCAGTGGGAAGTAAGTGGTGGATACTCATTATGCTGACCTTGCACTACAGATATGGATCTGCTGCACCTTTCTTTATAACCAAACTACATAAAGAGTAAGGATGTTTTAACTCATCCACTGAACAGTTGTGAAGAATGTTTCAGGAGGTGCAGTCTTTTTGGAAATGGGTCAAACTCTTCAACTCATGTAGCATAGTAGGTATGTTAGTAAATAAGTGATTAATGGTATGAATGTGTAATACCTCTGCTCTGAAATAAGCAATGTGGTAGCTAACTGAACATGAGCTTATTTGTTATTTGTTATCTGGATAATTCTTCAGTATTAACTTTTAAGAACTGTGTTTAATTTAACTTGCTTTATAGAGGTTTTTTTTTGGGGGGGTCTTTTTGGAGACAGGGTCTCACTATGCAGTTCAGGCTGGTCTTGAGCTCACCTTGTAGCCCAGGCTGCTCCTGAACTTACAATGATCCTCCTGCTTCAGCCTCCCGAGTGCTGGGATTACAGGTGTGCATCACCACATCCAGCAGTTCATAGTTTTAAATTTGGAGAGTTTGTTTTTGATTCCTAGGTCAGAATCTTGTTGGTAATTTGTTGTAAAAGTAGCAATTTTTTTCTGGCACCAAGGATTAAACTCATGATCTTGCGCTTGCCAGGCAGGTACTGTGCCGCTGAGCTATAACCTCGGCATGAATATCAAATTTGACTTTGGTTGTTGTACAGTAACTATTTTAACCTTTTCTTTTTTAAACTATCTTAAGGGAAGAAAAAAATGTACTTTTCTTTTTTTCCTTTACTTTGCAGGAGGAGTTGGTTTTTTTCCATTTGTAATAACCAATTATGCACACTGACTGAAGTTTTAATTTGTCAGGCTTTTAGGGGTTTCACTTTTTCTCTAGACCTGTTGTCTAAAACTGAATTTTCTACCTCAGTAATTGTACTGCTGGCCAGAAATAAGTCTCATATAAAAGAAAAAGCAGAATGTAACAGCATATAATACATAATTGAAGACATGGTCCCAACTTATCCTGGAGCTCTGAACATAATATACCCTAGGTCAGTGGTGGTGAACATATGGCACGTGTACTGTAGTGGGCTGTTGGAAAGTCTTAAAAGATTCACTGCACTGCCCTAGATACTAGGTGAAAGATGGTCTGATTTGTAGTTTCATCAGTGAATTGAATCTAAGAGTAATGATATGTTACTTAACACTTAAAATACAATGCTTTAAGCCGGGCGTGGTGGCGCACGCCTTTAATCCCAGCACTCGGGAGGCTGAGGTAGGCGGAGCGTTGTGAGTTGGAGGCCGGCTTGGGCTACAACTCGAGCACAAGGCCGGCCTGAGCTACATAGTGCGACCCTGCCTCAAAAAACCAGGGCCGGGAGTTTGGCTCAGTGGCTTAAGCGCCTGCCCTGGCAGGCGCAAGGCTGTGAGTTCAATTCCCGGTGCCGCAAAAAAAAAAAAAAAAAAACAAAAAAAAACAATGCTTTAGTTTCTAAGGTTTTGTAGTAGTCAGGAAAAATAGCTACTGAATATTTTAATCCTAGTTTGTTCATGTTTGAAATATTACAGGTATTAGAAAGATACCATAAAAGGAGATTGCACTTTGGGAGGCTGGGGCAAGAGGGTCAAAGAATGAGCCCAGTCTTAGTAAGATGGTGTCTCAAAAATGGCTGGGTTGTGATGGCCCTGGGTTGAATCCGTGGTACAAAAACAAACAAACAAAACTATGCAGACTGGCAGGCAGGCTGTTTGGTCTCTAGATGTTGGAGTGGGAGGGTGCTGTACTGTTTTTAAACCAACATTTAAAAACCAGACCATTCATACAAAAGCATATTTCAGGGTTCTTAGAAATTTATTCTGAGTAGTTCTACATTTCTACAAAATAAAAATAGCTGCCTAGGCCAATCCTTGTCCAATCCTTGTCATAATATTAGATTTCTTTTAGGGCCCACGAACAAAACTGCTGACTTGTTAGAACCTTCTATTTTGATTTTTCTCAGTTTATTTACCAAAGATTGTCTTTTATGTCTTTGACAACCATCTGACAACTACATAGAGATGCAAGCTTAATGTAAGTTTATCCAGACAGCCCTTATACTTGCATGTCATTATTTCTTATTTTATTATGCAATGATTGATTAATCCAGTCTCATCCTATGTTGAGAGTTTCTATGAAATATTAGGGTTTTTCTGTTTTTGGAAAAAGTGGCCATGAAAGTTTGAGTTCATAAAGTGATTCTGAAGTCTGGAATCAAATCTTTGCTGTTAAATTATTATTATTTCTTCCAAATCCATTTTATTTCAAGGATAAAAAGAAAAAAAGGGGAAAAAACTACAACAAAATTTCAAAATGTAAATTATTCTTTAAAAAAAAACCAAACTCTAAAATATGTTCTGATAGTAAAGGCTGTAAAGTTCATCGAATACTGACTTCCCATACCATTTGTATAATAACTTGATCTCTACCATATGTCCTCTGAGAGAAATCTAAACATGATATATTTGCTTACACAACACCTCAGCTTTTAATTCTTAAATAAAACCCCAAACATTCTGATTTTCTTGTTTAAAAAATTGTTTTCATTTTAATGATCTGAGTTAGTAACAAACAAATATACAAAATTGTCTTTCACATTTCCATACATTGTATTATGGACCGATTGAAAACTCTGGACTACAAATGGTTTCTTTGTATCCACAATTTCAGTTACTGTCACTTATAAATAAAGGTGATTTGCAAAAACATGCATTTGTGAATACAGATGCCAAAAGTTGTGTGTGCAAGTTAATGCACAACGAATAGTGTATACTGTTCATTTGTGCAGTTCTGTGTCAAGTGTAACTGACACAGATGCAATTTTTCTGGGATATTTCACTCTGAGAAGCGATTTTGTGAAACACATGGAAATACAGTTTAAACAAAAAACAAATACAAAAAAATAGCAACTTAACACATTTGAAGCAACTTTTGGGAAAGCTGCTTCAGTAACCCTGCTGCTGTATTGGTTTTATGGGTAAATCTTCAGAGACAGGCTGGAATATAGCTGCTTTAGAGAAAATAAATATAATATGTGTATTTCGAAGAAAATTACAGTTTAAAAATGTGAAGCTTTGAAAAATAGTACACAATGCATGAGTTCACCTATATATTTTTGTTTTAGAAATTTAAACTTAGAATATTAAAAGTAATCTAAAATTTTCTAAAACATTTTAAAATGATTTTTTCCATTTTACCAATGTTTCCTATTTGATAATATAACAGAACATGGCCAGTTTCTAGTTTAACTTACTGTGATAATTTATAAATCATTATGCATTTATGATTTCATTAGAGGATCAAATATGCGGAAATTGGGTTATCATGACAATGATAAGGAGGACCCATTCTCCAACCACTCATCTGAAATAATAAGCACCAACACAAAATTACTTTTTACATTAAATTATTTCCAGATCTCTATAAGGTAAGAAAACCCAATCTTTAAAATATTTTCCTGTGTTGTAGCAATATGTGCTTTACCTCTTTGAATTCCATCTACAACCTAAAGTTACTTCTACATTATAAATTTCAACCCCCCTGGCAAGGAATGGAAATGCTAACGAGTTAGGTATTTATTTTCAAACAAAGAGAAGACTCATGTACGGTTGTCATAATATAGTCCCACTTTGCTATAAGGCCCAACGTTGCCGATTTTCCTGTGCTATACAGAACATATGAGAGATGATGATACACCTAAACAACAGGATATCTTGCAGGTGCATCACAGGACTTGGCCTCCCATATTATGAAAACACTTGTGTTACTAACATGAATATAACTGTAAACAGTTTGAGAGCAACTGCAGTTCAGAAGAAAATGGGTTATTTCCTATGGGAAATGAGACTGAAGAGACACATCTTTGTTTTCCATTGGGCTTACTCTTGAAGAAAATGTGGCTATAATTTCACACATCTCCTTTAAGATGTTACCTAAATGCAAGGCGGCTCTCAAAAATATTTAAATCATCAATGATTCAGGAAAGTAAGCTGGGGGGATAATGTAAAAATGTATACTTGCAACATTACAACATAAGAGATGTAGTTCCCCACTCTGTACTTTGGAAATAAAAGAAAGAAATCAATTCTGTCCAGAGTCAATACTATCAGAAAAATATGGCTACTTCCTACTCTTCTTACCTTGCAAGATGTAATTCCCCTACTGCTGTATTCTCTGCATCTCTCATGTGAATTAGGCAAAAATCAATCTAATAGGTTACTTTTGTTTTCAAAATAAAACTTTTTTAAAAACTTTCAGAAATGGAACATTTAACCCTTTAGAAAAACCTCCATTATTGATTACCTCATCTAATGGCAAGTACAAGTATTAAGCATTATTGCTTTTAATAAGATGACCATTAGAAATAAATATGTGAGCTCAACTCAAATCCTCAGTTTTACCTAATGCTACAACATTTTATTCTCAAATCAAGTAACATGTTACCTTTAATTCTTTGCCAGTTTACTGAAGTTTTAAGAATTTGGCCTGTTAACGAAAACCAAGACAAGAGAAATATCCACGTGAGTGTATCTTATTTGGGCAATGAGCAGTAACACTGCTTTCTTGATAGGACTTAAGGCACTAAATGGTGGTAAAATAAATGAAAGTATGATGATTAACTTTTTAGAATCTAAAAAGGGGGATAGTTTAGAATGAACTAGTAAATCTTTTTCACAAACAAATAAGGCATCCTGTTGGCAAACACAAATAAAACACAAGGTCATGTTGAACCTAATACATTCACTGTCTCTGCTAAACTACTGGAACTGCACTAGCTATCAAACTTAAGAAAGCTACAATAGTATGTATAAAGGTTGAAAAGGCACCAAAAGGAGGAACTCTACCACTTCCAGTTCAGAGAGTTAGGGAAGTTGTGTGTAACACTGCATATCATCCAATTATTAACCTTATTCTTCACAAATGTATCACGTACTTAGATTTTCACTTTAACAAATCCATTAATCAAGTGCTAGTTTGGTAAGAAATTTATGAATTAGGAAATTGCTGCAGTATCTAACACAGCCCCATTTATAAAGCTAAACTAATTCTAGCACTGAATGTACATTCTGGATAACACTGGAGCAAATCTGTAAGAACAAAGGTAATGGTTTCCTCAAGATAGAATTCACAATAGAAATATGACATAAAACTAAATAGATTTACTGAAAACAATGAAGTGTAGTACAGATACAGAGAACATAATTATAACACAATATTTTCCTTGTGAAAAATACAACTAAATTAGTAAAATAAAACGTACAATTGAAAAACTTCCAAAGAAAAAACACAGAATAAATGAAAATACTTTTCTTTGAGATAGGGAAAATAGTACATCACTGTTTCTTTTATCACAATATAATTTGACACAAAAAGCACAGAATTGCACCAATTCCATATCCAGTTTCCTGAACATGTCAAAAGGAGTCCATTAAGCAGAATGTAGTTTCTCAATTTTAGATTTAAAATTGATGATATTCTCATACAAGATGTCACAGCACACCAGATCTGTTTACACGATATACAGTATTTTCTGTTTTGTGGCTACAGTGGAATACAAACATATGCTTTTTGCCACTTCTCTTTCAACTCTGGTATTTAACCAGAGTCTGATGATAAAGTTATTTAGGTGTTATTTCTCTAGTCATAAAAGAAAATTATATTTAGTGCATGCTTCATCATTTGCCAAAAAACATTTCTGAAAATAAAACTCAGTTACCCAATAGTTTACAAAGTAGAAAAATCATTCCTTAGGATAAAAATGTCATGGGATGAAGGTCCATTTCTAAGGTTCTGACTTCCTTGGCAGCACCTCTGTCCTTTAGCAAAGGTCCTGGTAAGAGCCGAGTGTGGTAACACCCTCCTGTAATCCCAGCACTCAGGAGACTGAGGCAGGAGGATTACTGCAAGTTCAAGACCAGCCTGGGCTACAAAGTGCTCAAGTCCAGCCTGAACTGCATAGCGAGACCCTGTCTCAAAAAAGACCAAAAAAAAAAAAAGGTTCTGGTAAAAGTTCCACAATGGAAGAGCACATCTGCAGGAGACCACTCTATGACATGTGATTATCTGGGACCACCCCTTCTGCAATCTCTTTAGTGCTATAAAAAAGATGGAATTTGTGTGAAAATGTTAGGAACATTTCTGCTGTACATGATTTAGAAGTTCTCCAAATTTTTCAAATAGGTCCTCCACCCATTTTACATTTTTCATACAAAGTTGAACAATTTCTTCTTGTCCTAAGTCTTCATTCTTTTTCTGCACAGAAGAAATCTAAAATAAAAAAATTGTCACATTAGCTTATACTTTATATTTAAGCCCTTCACAAGACTATATCCTTTCTATATCTTGAATGAAAAGATTATCAATTCACCTGTATGTCTGATTTTTTTCCCCACTCATGGGGAATGATTATTTCAGATACATTTGGATGAGATCTAATTCTACTATCATTGGCTCCAGAGTGGTAGACATAAAGACTTCAAACTTTCTCAACGTCCTTCCAATTGTGTTAAAAACCAAATGAGAGATATTAGGGTTAATTCTGTTCTCAGAACATTGTAAAAATGCTCAACACACTTTGCATCACCATCTTTGCTTTTTCCTTTCATAGAGGTTAGATTTCAGAACACCTTTCCAAATCCAACTACTGTGTAACACACATCACGTTTAGTCTTGAGCCATCTTAACCTCTTATAATTAAAAATCTGACAGACCTGGTTAAATATGGTAGAACAGTCTATAACCATTTATTTTTAGGAAATTAATCCTTATACCCCACCCACAAGGTAGTACTGTTCCCATACTTAATTACTGATAAATTTGAAATTTATGATACTTAAAATTATAATTGAATTTTAACTTGCATTTCTTTATCTCAAGGCACAAAACCCAAATTCTCTGTAAGTAAGCAGGATAAGGTTATTCAGTGATAAGACAGCAAGGTATCAAAGCGATAAATGAATTGAATTAAAGCAGGATCATTCTGTAAGAGAATAAAATGTCATAAAGCACCATGTACTATGGCAATGTAAAGCAAATACTAGAATCTTAAAAACATTACCATTTATAGCTCAAGAGGTAGTAAGGTACTGAAGAACCTTAGTATAAAACAGCACAGAATCTCAGAACAATAAATCTAGTCACTACTTACAATAGAACATAGGATGCACACACACACAAAACAAAGGAACAAACAAACAAACAAATATACATACACTTATATGTATATACGCACATTTAACAATTCATTTTACAGCCTTCACAAATCATAAGTTTCCTTAAAGTTTACAAAATGTATATTTCTAAGTAAATGAGAAAATTACCTCATCTTTACATATCAGGTAAACATGATATTTATAATGATGGAGTGAATGGTACAAAGAATACAGCTGTATCTTCTCTGGATCAACAGCAAACTCCTACAAAAAGAAAAAGGTTCATGGAACATCTGAACTAAGAATACTGTTGGGAAAATACTAGCTTAAAAGTCTGACAGCAATCCTGAAAATGATTGGCATGGCTAGGTATTAGGTTGCATTAATGTGCAAAGAGGTTTACTTATCATATGAGTTTAGATTATATTTAAAAATCTTTATTCTTTTTCCTAAATGTAAATATGCATCATTCAAAAAAAAAAATGAACATTACAGAAATATTTAAATGAAAATGAGATAATTTGTAAAGGCTTTCTATAATCTTTTGCTTTAGAAATAAATGAGGTTAGGTAGGTGTGGTGGTACATGCCTGTAATCCTAGCACTCTGAGAAGCTAAGGCAGGAGGATCTCAAGTTTGAGCCCAGTCTGGGCAACTCAGTGAGGAGGCCCCAGTACCACCACCAAAAAAAAAAGGGCAAACAGCATATTATACATTCTTTCATGCTTCTCTCTCAGGTATTTTATATATATGAATATTTCTACAACTTTACTTCCCCAACTTATTTTTTACCTGCCTACTTTTCATATATCAGTTTCTTACCATCACCCCAAATATTAATTATATGAGAGCATGTTAAGATTTTAACTAGTTTTCAGTGTTGTATCCCATAGGACTAAGACCTGCATTTGGCACACTCAAAGCACCCTCCCCAATTCTTATTTTGGAAAGAATAGATTAATCTATCTCTTCTCTTCTTTTTGTGGTGCTGGGGATCAATGTAGAACCTCACATATACTAGGCAAGAACTCTATGGAGCTACATATCCAGTCCTACTCTTTGATTTAAAAAGTAAACAGTACGCTGAGGATGTAGCTCAGTGGTAGAGCACTTGCCTAGCATCCGTGAAGTACCAGGTTTGATCAACAGCATGGCCAAAAAAAGGAAGTAGCATTACATTGTCTTTGTGGCTCTTTAGCCTCACATTGGTGGCTCTTACAAATTTGCAATGGCCAAAGGTACACATTTTGATGCATTCTTGATGTGTTTTTACAGAATACATTTTGATGTGGAATTATTACACTACCAAATTGTTTTCTGAAATGGTTATAACAATTTATACTATGTTTCAAAATGTTGGAAGATATTTCAATAATACAGAAGATACGAAATCGATATTGACTCTATGGAGGGTGTGCTCACTAAACAGGTAATGCTTACTAAGTGGCACAAGTCACCCAAACCAACAATGTATACATAATTCAAAACACATAGTACATGATAAATATAATTTTTGTCAATTAAAATAAATTAAAAACATGCAAATGTAAAAACACAAACATGGGATGATTATTAGTCTATTTTAAAAAAATCTGTGAGCACTTACTATATGCTGGATACTGTGTTAAGCACTGAAGAGAAACAACAAATGACATTGAGACCCTATTCCTCAGGTTAGAGTTGCTTGTTCCTAACCCAATACACTTTAAACTTAATGACAAATCGTAAAATATCTGCTTGCTTTGATGTTTTAGTATCAACAACTAGAAAAGGTATACGTTCATCAATCACTATATACTTACTTGTGCAGATTTAGTGGTTGTTTTAGAAGTCCTCAGAGTTTTCTTATTATAAGCTTTGCCATTCATTTTGATTTTAGAAATAGCAGATCCTCCACTTTTTGCTTTAGAGTCTCGAGTAATTATTGTTAATTCAGGAAAACTTTCCAAAGCGTTCTTTGAAACAATGAAGCATAACTAATATCAGAAGAAAACTAAACTGACATCAGCTATTCAAAATTTACATATACACACATGCACACCCTACAGGCAGTGGGTTAGTGATGGGACACAGTAAATATACACGTATACACATACACACACATACATATACACACACACACATACACATGGGTAGAGGTTAGACATGGCCACAAATTCTTCGCACCTCCTCCCACTGGATATGGACTCTATTCCTCCTTGAATCTGAGCCACCTGCTTTTTGAAGCCACAGCACTATACTGTAGGGACTCCTGAAGAAGTCCATGGTTCTTAATAATTCCTCTCTTGCTTAAAGGCAGAGCAGAGAGAGACATACATGTTTCTTCAATCCCCTACTATTGAAACCATTGTTAATACTCAGCCAAGCATCTCATCTTAGATGATGAGGAGGATAGAGGCCAAGAAGAAACACTGTGAGGCTTCTGTTTCACCATTTCTCTTCTTTCATTTGACCATGCAAATAGTACTTACGACATAATATCCTAAAACAGAACTTGATGAATTTTCTGACCAGAAAGACACAATAGCTACTACTGACAGTTTTGTGATTATTTGGCAGAACTAATTATAAAAAGCCACTGGGATGTTTATTTATGCCCTGACCAACTTGGTAAATCATATTGACATGAAAAGCTACAACAAAATAACCAAATGATACTTGTAGCTTAATCTAACTAGTTTGATTACAGTTTCATAAAATTTGATTAAGCCACTAGGATCATTTATTATTTTGACACTAAAATGGTTAAAATACTCCCATGTATTTATGTTTCAGGTTTTTTTTTTTTTTTTTTTTGGTACCAGGGATCAAACTCACAACCTCTCACCTGCCAGACATGTGCTTAGGCCACTGAGCTAAATCCCCGGCCCTATTTTTTTGAGACAGGGTCTCACTATGCAGTTCAGGCTGGCCTTGAACTTACTTTGTAGCCCAGGCTGGTCTTGAACTCAAAACTATCCTCCTGCCTCAGCTTCCCCAGTGCTGGGATTAAAGGCATGTATCACCATGCCCAGCTATATTTATGGTTCAGAATAGTCCTCATTTGATAAGCTCAAAGGCCAGTTTTCTCACACTCACAGTTCCCAAGTAATAATACTTTAGCCCTGAAAACAGTGCATTTTTACCTAACTTGAATTTTTCTTAGGTGTGTTTAATAGTGAATTAAGTATCATTTCTCATACAGTAAAATGTTTCAGTACTTCCTACCAGTGTGCTATCACCGATTTGTAGTTTTGTCCTTTGCTGAAATTCTTTTTATTATGCACTTTAGTGCTCTGCTTTTATTGTTTTTATTTTTATTTATTTTTTTGTGGCACCGGGGATCAAACTCACAACCTAATGCCTGTCAGGCAGGCACATAAGCCACTGAGCCAAACTCCCGCCCCTAGGTTTATGAGACAGGGTCGCACTATGTAGTTCAGGCCAGCCTTGCTCATGTTGTAGCCCACGCCAGCCTAGAACTGAACACGCCTCATACCTCAGCCTCCCGAGTGCTGAGATTAAAGGTGTGCGCCACCATGCCCAGCATTTTGTTTTTATTTTTTTGAGACAAGGGTCTCTCTGCCTAGTTCAGGCTGGCCTTGAGTTCACTAAATATAGCCCAGGCTAGCCTCAAAGCTGTAGTGATCCTCTTGCCTCAGCCTCTCAAGTACTGGGATTATACATGTGCACCACCACGCCCAATTAGTGCTGCTTTTAAAACATACCATGCTTGAATAATTTTGCAGCCAGAATTAGTAATTACAACAAATGGAATTTAAAGACTAAAAATGGATTCTAAATTTGGAAACCAACAGCCCTAGATTAGTGGAAATGAAAGGAGAAAACTGAAATCTTTGAAGGGATGCTAAAGTTAACATGAATTATGTGGAATTCTGGGAGAAACAGTATCATTAACTTTGAAAGACTTCAAGATTTACTACTAAAGTCACCATGATTATCAAGGGGAAATAGTGCTAATTATTGTAAGAAAAAGAGTATCTTTCTTTATTATTTGCAGTGTTTTACTTCAAATCATTTGAACTTTTTAATACTGTATAATTTGGTTTTGACATGTAAATTATTACATGTAACATCAAAATTAGTAACTTTACAAAATCAGAAATCTTGTTTTTTTTTTTGTGAAAGCAGGAACATTAATTTTCTTTCTTTCTTTTTTTTTTTTTTTTTGCAGCACCAGGGATTGAACTCACAGCCTCGAGCCTGCCAGACAGGCGCTTAAGCCACTGAGTCAAACTCCCAGCCCTAGTTTTTTGAGGCAGGGTCACACTATGTAGCTCAGGCCAGCCTTGCGCTCGCGTTGTACCCCCAGCCAGCCTCGAACTCACGACGCTCCTCCTACCTCAGCCTCTTGAGTGCTGGGATTAAAGGCGTGTGCCACTACGCCTGGCTCTAGGAACATTAATTTTCAGTTGTTCACCATAAGCTATTGTACAAGCTTTAAATATCTATTGAGTATTAAATTCTTTTTTTTTTTTTTTTTTGATACTGGGGATCGAACTCACATCTCATGCTTGCCAGGCAGGCGTTTATGCCACTGAACTAAATCCCCAGCCCTGAGTATTAAATTCTAACTGCTGGTTTTAACAAAAATTATTGGTTAACAAGGTTGACATTTCTAAAATGATCAAACAAAGAAGGTAAACTTTTTGGTGCTGTGTTGGGGATTGAACTTAGGGCTTGGCCACTGAGCCATATATCATCAAAACTGAGAATTTTTAATATGTAGTAAAGCCTTGTATTGAAAAAATTTCGTTGTTTCCACAGACAAAACTGTATTTCCTTAAAGAATATTTCATTTAAAGATAGACATCAGAGAACACTGGACTACGAGCTAGCAGACCAAATTCTTTGGTAATGGATTTCTTACCAGGTCTACAAGTTTATGGTAATGAAGAATATAAGACTACTAGTGTCATTTATTGTAATTTAACTTTGAACTCAATTCTAGAATCTTGATATTCACCTAAAGTTAGGATCACCTCCACGTGCAGTTTACAAAACAGAAATGTGAGAAAGTCTGTATACAAACATATAATAGTCTCTACCAATAAAGTTTTTTAAGGCAGATAGAATCAAATGATTTCAGATGTGATATTATACACTTTGAATAAGAAAATCTAAATTTTTTTAACTAAGCAGCACCCATGATAAATTTTGAGTGTAGATTAGCTTTTGTTTTCTGATAACACCAAAACCAAATTTTTATTGCTAAGATAGTTTATATATATATATACACACACACACGCATATATATAAAAACATACACACATATATAAATATAATTTCCATTATATAAAAGTTAGTTTTTCCTTGGTAATGCATAAATTACAGGGAATTTTGATAACTGCTATGAAAGGCTAATTTTATTTTTTTTTATTTTTTTATTTTTTATTTTTTTTTGCAGCACTGGGGATTGAACTCACAACCTCGCGCCTGCCAGGGGAGGCGCTTAAGCCGCTGATCCAAACTCCCGGCCCTAGTTTTTTGAGGCAGGGTCGCACTATGTAGCTCAGGCTGGCCTTGCACTTGCGTTGTAGCCCAAGCCGGCCTCGAACTCACAACACTTCTCCTACCTCAGCCTCCCGAGTGCTGGGATTAAAGGCATGCGCCACCACGCCCAGCTTATGAAAGGCTAATTTTAATTACTGACAAAATATACAACTTTTACAGAGCTTCAAAAGAAAAACGATTTAAGTTGAGGCAAGAGGATCGCCACAAGTTTGAACCCAGCCTGGGCTACATACTGAGATCAAGGTCGGCCTGAACTACATAATGAGATTCCATTTTTTATTTTTTTAAAGACTTGAATATCATAGTTTAAAGCAAGTACTTTTGGAAAACATTTAGACAAAATTTTATAGAATGAATATTAGAAAAATATAAATGACTCGGAAATAAATTTAAACAATGAATGATTAACGTTAAAAAAATAAACTGGCCAGGCATGGTAGTGCACACCTGTAATTCTAGCACTTGGTAGGCAGATGCAGGAGGATCGCTGTGAGTTCAAGGCCAGCCTGAACTTCAGAGCGAGACCCTGTCTCAAAAAGACACACACACACAAGATAAACAAACAGACTCATAATGAATGAAAAACAAACTTTTGTTTGTGAAAAATTTTGTGAAAGTGAGGATGACTTGACTTTCGTACATTTTTTTCTTATCACATTTAGAACTGTGATCATGACTGAGTTTTGCTGATAAATCATCTAAAGAAAATACCTTGAATGACTGATCCAAATGAAGATTCAAAAGAAGTCTTTTTCGATTATCATTTAGCATGCCATCTATTTTTTTCATATGAGGTAGAAGAAGCTCATCTGAAATATATTAAAAGGATAAATTACCAATAAATACTTGCTCAAAATTCAACTTTTTCTCAAAACATTTTTATGTTGAAAGACACTAAATTCGTTGGGTAATATAGAATTCTGCCTGCCAAGAAATGGACATGAAGCTTTCTGAACAAAGGCTAACTTAAAAATAGGCTTATAATAGCAAATAAAAAAACAGATAGCTTAATATGATGGTAGGATATGCTCTGCAAAACTCCTAGGTTTTAGTAGAACCGATGAATAAGAATGATTTTTTTTCGTACTGGTATCAAACTCATGACCTCCTGCTTGCCAGACAGGCGCTTGTGCTGCTGAGCTATATTTCTGGCCCTTAGAATCTGATTTTGTTTTGTTTTGGTAGTATTTACTGTTGTTGAACCTAGGGCCTCTTGCATGCTAGGTAAATATGCTATCCCTGAGCTAGGGCAGCAATGTACCTATTTCTCCAAATCTTATTTACCATCTGAATAGTTACAGTACTACAAAATATAAACTAGTCAAACTATAACATTTTACAAGGCACTGAGGATGCCCAAGAGATATTCTTGTTTTTTTTTCCCTTTGCACTGCTAGGAATTCAACCCACCGCCTCAAGCACGCAAGGGACAACCTCTTCAACTAAGCTACATTCCCAGAGCTAAGTGCAAGTGTTTACCTAGCCTGCGCATATGCTCAAACCCCAGAACTTCAAAATAATGCAAACCTCAATGTCAAAAATACATTGTGTCACTTTAGAAAAGAAGAAAGTAAAAGTATGAGATTCCTATTCGAAACCTTGTGCTTTCTTTTTTGCTTCTGTGAACTTTAAGTTATAAGAAAGTAGTTTCAGAATGTTAGTTAACTGAATTAAATACTATAAGTTATTAAAATATTTCATTTATCAGCATAGTAATATATAACTTTCCTGAAAATATGTAATTCTCAGAATCTAGGTTATAAAGTTCACAGTTGAATAAAATTTTACATATTTTGAACAAATACAAACATAGTAACCTGGGAAAGAATATCTCCTTAAATAAAGAAAAAATCCTCAGTGAGGAAACTTTCTATGATTGCTACAACATACCTGATAGTTTAATTTTATTTATCCAGTAGTGATTAAATCTATTCAAATACTTCATGGTTATTTCATAAAAACAAGTTGGTTTTGTGGTGCTGGGGATGAAGCCCAGGGACAAGTGCTCTGCCACTGACCATACCCCAACCCCTCACAAAAACATGTTCAGACATCTATGAATGATTTTTAAGAATAATTGTTTAAATTTCTTTCCCCTTATATAAAATGAAGAAAAATCAGAGAATACTCATAAGTGATTTAAAAAAATTATTTTTCAGAATGTAACTAACCAGAAGTGACTAGTAGGAAGACATGTATTTTATGATGGAAGGAATTTGAGAAAGAAAATATTTGATAGCAAAAAAAGAAAAACATTAATTGGTATAATCCAATGAACTTTTTTTTTTTCCTAACTCCATACGTATCACCCTACCACCCTACCCTGTACTGGGGATCAAACTCAAGGCCTTACAGCTTTACATGTGCTAGGTAAGTATTCTACCACTGAACCACACCCTCAGCACCCTATAATTTTTTTAAATTTTTTTTGCGACAGGGTCACACTGTGTAGTTCAGGCTGGCCTCTAACTCACAGCAATCCTCCTGCCTCAGCCTCCTTTGTGCTGGGATTATAGGTGTGCACCACCACTTTCGGCCCTATATTGTTTTACTGATTAGAAAATAATTTCTCAGCTGGTTGTGGTGGCACAGGCCTGTAATTTCAGCACTCTGGGAGTCTGAGGCAGGAGGACTGCCAAGTTCAAACCCAGTCTGGGCAACACAGAGAGAATCAGCAAGACTTTGTCTCAAATTTAAAAAAAGGACTGCAAATGTAGCTCGGTGAGAATGTCATGAATTCAATCCCCAATACTATCATCAAACAAAAAACAAAAAACAAGAAAAACAAAAAACAAAAAACCATTCTCTAACCAGATATAGTAATGCGCACAAGTAATTCCAGCAGTCTTCAGGCTCAGGCAAAAGAACTGCTGTGAGTTCAAGGCCAGCCTGAACTACACAGTGAGACCTTGTCTCAAAAACAAAAAAACCTTTCACTGTAATTTATCTTTTACTGAAGATACTGTTTTACTGAATATACTATTTTAATTTTTATACCACTATTATGTGGTCTATGTTTCCAATTATGGGAAAACACGATATATTAACATATGGACTTTCTAGCTGGGTGTGGTGGCACATGCCTAAAAACCACTACTCGGGAGGCTGAGGCTGGAGGATTGTTGCAAGTTCGAGACCAGCCTGGGCTACAAAGTGAGCTCAAAACCAGCCTGAACTGCATAGTAAGACCCTGTCTCAAAAAGACAAAAACAGGAGTCTGTGCAACCTCGCGGAACCGAGAACTACGTGCCTTCTGTGAACCCTGCACCTTGGGGCGAGAGGCTGCAACCAGAAGCAAGCCCGCCTGCCTCCCTGGTGAGTTTGCGTGACTGTGCGGACTCCAGGAGAAAGAGTGGTGTCTGTCCCATAGGCCTGCCAGCGCGCGGGCTATGAATCAAGGACACCACCCGCCCCCAGCATCCTGCTTGCCTGGAGGACCTGCTGGGTTCATGGCAACTGGGTTACAAATGCTTGTATTGCTGGATTGTTTTGCAGGTCTGGTGCCCACAGTCTCAGCATTTCTTGGGTAGATGACATTTTCTAGTGTGGCAAATAGGTGGGATTGTCCTCTGTCTTGTCTTTGAGCCCTAATATTATTGTCATTGGTTTGCTTAATTTTGTTTAATTTTCGTTTCCTTTTTTTTTTTTTTTTCATTTCACATCCTGTCTTTATTGATTTTATTGTGTTTTGTTTTTGGTTTGTTTTTGCTATGCCTGATGGATGGTCAACTATTCTGAAAGTAACAAGATACAATATAGTAGCTATAGTTTTCATAGCATCTCTCTCTGAAGTTCTATGCCAGTTCTACTGCTTTGTTTTGATTGTTACACTGTTATCTTTTGTTGCATTTCACTATCTTTGAAATAAAATTAAAAAAAAAAAGACAAAAACAAATAAAAAAAACATATGGACTTTCTATGTAATACATTGAATAAAATACTACTGAGGATGATGGAGATTATGGAATTAAAAGACACTAATGAATAATTACATAATTATCCCATGAGTAGGAAGCAATAAAAATATATTCAATATAAAGTTGTTCTACTATTCAAACAAAGCATGAAAAGATGTGACCATTTTCTAGAATTAAGGTATTATGAATATGACTGAAAAACTACAGGTATATATTACACAAACTACATGCAAAAACACAACAGACAGAATTTTGTAAACGGTCTACAAAGTCCTACTTAGCATGCCGTACCATTGCTCTTCTCTAGGGCTTGCATTGTGTCAGGGTCCAGGGCAATGCTAACAAGCAGTTCCATGTAACTCTTAAAGGTTTCCTTCATTGCTCTTGTGTTCAAAAAGCGAGTGACAAAAGGAGCTGGTGGATCAAATTCTGGGATAAAGAAAAGATAAAATATTAAATTTTGTTTCCTGAGAACTTAAAATACTTTTCTTTGCAACAGGAGCCAACAAGCAGGTGAAAGATTATAAATACAATTTCTTCCAATTTGGGGTTTTCTCATCATCCTTAAAAAAACACCTCAGATGAGAGACTGCTTTACATTTTATAATGGCTGAAGAGCTTTTATTTTATTTTAATTTTTGTCTTTCTGACATGGAGTCTTGCTGTGCAGTTCAGGCTGGTCTGGAACTCACTTCGTAGCCCAGGCTGGCCTCAAACTTGGAACAATCCTCCTGCCTCAACCTCCCTAGTGTTGGGATCACAGGCATGCACCACCACGCCCAGTTTGGAGAGCTTTTAAAACAGAACAACAACAAAAATAGACCACCAGACTTGTGTACAGAATGTGCAGTGGTAGCAAGGGTGAGGGAATGACCAAGCTTATACACTGCATGTTCACAAGGCTTCCCAGGCTCTAACGTCTGACACCAACCCAACATGCAGAAATGAGGTCAGGCAGGAACCAGTTCCTCTCCCAGCCTGGCCCACCCCACAAATGAACACCTGGGTACATGTCCTGCTGCTCTACTCATTTTTTTTTGTGTGTGGGGGGAACTGGGAATCAAACTGATGACTGCGTGCCTGCCAGGCTGGCACTGTGCAGTGAGCTATATACCCCGTCCTGCTCTAGTCTTCATGGTTGGCTTCTGTATGTTTATTAGTAAGGGATCCATAAAACATGCAATATATGAGTTAAGATATAGACACCTTTTCTTTTTTACTTCTGCACTACTATTATAGAATTCTACACTAGGAAACATTAAAACAATTTTTTTAAGTGTAAACAGACTATACATAAAGGGAATTTCACTTAAATTCAGTGCAAGATTAAAACTGCCCCACTTTAGACTTGTTTTGCATTCAAACATATAACTATAGCATTACCAGGGTCTCTATGAGCAGTTTTTTTTTTTTTGTCTTTTTGAGACAGGGTTTCAGGGTTTCACTATGCAGTTCATATGGCCTTGAACTGACTTTGTAGCCCAGGTTGACCTCGAACTTACAGCGATCCTCCTGCCTCAACCTCTGAAGTGCTGGGATTACAGGCATGCACCACCATACCTGGCTAAAATGACAGTTTAATCTATGAGTAGTTCTAAGAGTAAGGGCCATGAGTGCCTCTCAGTAGTCTCTGATGTCAAGACTATTTTCGTAATAATACTGAGATGTCATGTATCTTTTTCACTGTGTTGATATGTGCAAAAGTAGTAACGGGTAAAACTACTATTTATTTAGGCTGAATAAGGGCAGTCACAGCAAACTATACTAGTAGTTATATACTTTGTCAGGTCATTGCCCATATATTTGCAGGGGGAAAAGAAGCTAATTTCACTTAAGAATACTTCTTGATGAAACAGCAAAAATTATTATTTTCAAAGGGGGCATGGTGGTGCACATCTGTAATTCCTGCACTTGGGAGGCTAAGGCAGGAGGAATGCTGAGAGTTTGAGGCCAGCCTGAGCTACACGGACAGACCGTATCTCAAACAAACCAAAATTATTGTTTTCATTAAATCTGTACTCTTCAATGTGTTTTTAATATTCTGTATGATAATATAGGAAGAACACAAAAAACAGTTCCTTTTTCTGTTAGATTTTTTTTTTTTTTTGGAGACCAGGTCTCACTATGTAGTTCAGGCTGGCTGTGAACTCACTATGCAGCCCAGGCAACTCATGGCAATTCTCCTGTCTTGGCTTCCCAACTGCTGTGATTACAGGTGTACACCACCACTCCTGGTCCAGAAAACACTTCTGATACAAGAATTATGGTTACCACACCAGGGGTTTAGCTCAGCAGCACAAGTGCCTGTTTGGCAAGTGCAAGGTCATGAGTTCAATCTCTGGTACAATAAAAAAGAAAAAGAAAAAGAAAAAAAGAATTATGGTTACCACCATGAAGAGGACACATGACATTACGTGAGTTATGAAATAAACTTTTTTCCCCTGAAATACCTTCTGTATGGACATGATGCCTAGTCCAACATGAATATTTAGCAGACATTTTATTTAAAAGTAATGAAGTGAAAAGTCGGGCATGGTGGTGCATGCTTTTAATCCCAGCACTTGGGAGACTGAGGTAAGTGGAGCATTGTCAGCTCGAGGCTGGCTTGGGCTACAATGTGAGCAAGACCGGCCGGCCTTAACTACATAGTGCGACCCTGCCTCAAAAAAAAAAAAAAAAAAAAAAAAAAAAAGAAATAGGTCCGGGAGTATGGCTCAGTGGCTTAAGCGCCTGCTTGGCAGGCACAAGGTTGTGAGTTTGATCCCCGGTACAGACAAAAAGAGAAACAAAGTAATGAAGCGAATCTGTCACTTCAAAAAATACAATGAACAATATTTATTGCCAATGATAAAAACTGATATTCCAAAAAAAACTGGGATTCCCAAAAACCTGTAATCCCTGTTGTAAGCAGGACAAAAGATTTCTGATGAGACTAGTGGTGGGCTTAATGAAATACATACTCTAAATATAAAGACCTAAAACCATAAAACTTTTAGAACATAGGGATAAATCTTCATTACCTTGGATTTGGCAGTAGTCTAGTAACGACATAAAAAGCACAAGAAACAAAAGAAAAATAGATGCACTGAGATTACAGAATGGAAGGAAGTATTTTCAAATCACATCTGATTAGTTTAAAATCTAGAATATGTAAGAAGTTTCACAACTAAACAAAAAAGGACCAACAACCCATTCTCCGAAGAATATACAAATACCTGATAAGTACCTGGGAAAATGCTCAAATTCATGTGATTAGGGAAATGGAAAGTAAACTACAATGTGACAGTACACTGGTTAGGATGGACATACACACACACACAATAGGATGTCTGTGTGTGTGTGTGTGTATATAAATATGGCTGTACATATGTATGTATATACACTAGGATGTGGAAAAACCTTGGCAGGGATGTAAAATGATGCAGCCACTGTGGAAAACAATTTGGTGGTTCCTCAAAAAGTTCAACATTGAATTCCTATATGACTCAGCAAGTCATCTCTCAAGTATATACCCAGAGAATTGAAAAAGGGAACTCGAGATACTCGTATGTCAATGTTCACTACAAATTATTTACAACACTTTCAAACTGGAAACAACCTAAGTGTCCATGAACAGATGAATGGACAGACAAAACGCAATATAAATATAAAGTATTATTTGGCTATAAAAAAAGACAGAGTTCTGATATATCCTGCAACATGGATGAATCCTGGAAATGTTATGATAAGGTAAAGAAGCCAGATACAAAGGGCCAATCACAGTGTATGAGTTATGTGTAAAGGCAAATTCATAGGCATAAAAAAACAGATTGTGGGTTACCAGCAGCAGTCGGAAGGGGAGAACGGAGAGATACAGCTTAGCTGTTACAGGGTCTGCTTGGGAAGATAAACTTTTGAAAAGGGGTAGTGGTGATATTATACAACAGTGTGAATGTAATTAACAGTACTGAATTGTGTACTTTCACTTAAAGATGGTTTTAAAATGGCAAACTGTATGTGTCATATATATTTGACCATAACTGATTTTTTTTCTTTTTCTGGAGACAGGGTCTCACTTTGCAGTGCAGGCTTGCCTTGAGCTCATTATGTAGCTCAGACTGGCCTAGAGCCTGCAGCGATCCTCCTGCCTCAGCCTCCAGCCTCAGCCTGGGACTGTAGGTTTGTGCCACCACACCTGGCATGACCATAACTTTTTTTTTTTTTTGATATCAGGGATCGAACTCATGACCTTGTGCTTGCCAGGTAGGTGCTTGTGCCGCTGAGTTATACTCCTGGCCATAACTTTTTTTTTGCCTTTCAGGGAAGAGAGACATTGAATTTACTTGTAGACAGGCCATGTGGATGACAAAGGAGCTGGCCATAACTTTTTTTTTTTTTTTGCAGCACCAAGGATCAAACTCACAACCTCGTGCCTGCCAGATAGGCACTTAAGACGCTGAGCCAAACTCCCAGCCCTAGTTTTTTGAGGCAGGGTCGCACTATGTAGCTCAGGCTGGCCTTGCGCTTGCATTGTAGCCCAAGCGGGCCTCGAACTCACAACATTCCTCCTACCTCAGCCTCCCGAGTGTTGTGATTAAAGGCGTGCACCACCATGCCCGGCTCCGGCCATAACTTTTTAAAAGGTGACAGAAATGTACTATTTTCGGTCTCAAAATAGAGGTAAACCCACTGCCCAGACTGTCCCCAGTCTGACTCTGGCCATTGCCATTGCCACCGCGGGGAGAGCCATGATCCAAAGGAACCAGAACAGTTGAGGAAACTGGTTATTGGTCGTCTGAGTTTTGAAACTACAGATGATAGTTTAAGAGAACATTCTGAGAAATGGGGCACACTCACAGATTGTGTGGTAATGAGAGATCCCCAAACAAAACGCTTCAGGGTTTTTGGTTTTGAGACCTACTCTTGTGTTGAAGAGGTGGATGCAACAATGTGGGCTTGACCACACAAAGTTGATGGGCATGTAGTGGAACCAAAGAGGGTGCCCATCTAACAGTGAAGAAAATTTTTGTTGGTGGTATTAAAGAAGATACAGAAGAATATAATTTGAGAGACTATTTTGAAAAGTATGGCAAGATTGAAACCATTTAAGTTAATGGAAGTCAGGCACAGTGGGAAAAAAGAGAGGATTTGCTTTCGTAACTTTTGATGATCGTGATATAGTTGATAAAACTGTTGTTCAGAAATACCACACTATTAATGGGCATAAGTGTGAAGTGAAAAAGGCCCTTTCTAAACAAGAGATGCAGTCTGCTGGATCACAAACAAGTCGTGGAGATGGATTTGGCAACTACATGAGTTGTGGAGGAAATTTTGGCAGTGGAGGGAATTTTGGCCATGGTAGAAACTTCGGGGGAAGAGGAGGCAATGGTGGCAGAGGAGGTGGCAGCAGAGGTAGTTATGGAGGAGGTGACGGTGGATATGATGGATTTGGAGGTGATGGTGGAAACTATGGTGGTGGACCTGGTTATAGTAGTAGAGGAAGATATGGTGGTGGTGGACCAAGACAGGGAAACCAAGCTAGTGGTAGTGGAGGATATGACAGTTACAACAAAGGAGGAAATTTTGGTTGTGATAACTATGGTGGTGGTGGGAACTACTATGATTTTGGAAATTACAATGGACAACAGCAGTCAAATTACAGACCCATGAAGGGGGGCAGTTTTGGTGGCAGAAGCTTTGATAGTGCCTATGGTGGTGGTTATAGATCTGGTGGCTGAAGTGGTGGATATGGTCACAAAAGGTTTTAAAAAAAACAGAAAAAGGCTACAGTTCTTAGCAGGAGAGACAGCGAGGAATTGTCAGGAAAGGTGCAGGTTACTTTGAGACAGTCATCCCAAATGCATTAGAGGAACTGTAAAAGTCTGCTACAGAAGGAATGATGATCCATAGTCAGAAAAGCTACTGCGGCTTAAACAGGAAACGCTTCCGGTTCTGGTTCAGGACTGTCATAGCCACAGTTGGCAAAAAGTGCAGCTATTGATTAAAGCAATGTAGTGTCAATTAGATGTATATTCTTGAGGTCTTTTATCTGTTGTAGCTTTGTCTTTTTCTTTCTTTTCATTACATCAGGTATATTGCCCTATAAATTGTGGCAGTGGTACCAGGAATAAAAAATTAAGGAATTTTTAACTTCTCAAAAATAAATAAATAAATAAAAATAGAAATGTACTGTTTTTTGGAAGAGTTATACCACTGAGCCAACTAATATTTTCACATGACCAATGCATAATGCATGGATGAAAGATACACCCAAAGAGCAAAGCAAACAATAGATTTTAAGGTATCTGCATGGAATTTTCAAGAAACTATCAGTTGTCAAGTTCTGAGCATCAAATAAAAATATCCATAATCAGTACACGCAACTAAAATACTGTTCCCCTCCCCAACTATATACCTATGTGATGGTGAGTGTTCATTTATTTTATCCAAAATAATACAACAAACTGAATGATGGAGAGGATATAAACACAGTGTTTATCTCAAGCTGGGCATGATGGCGCATGCCAACAATCCCAGCACTGAAGGGGCTGAGGTAGGAGGATCGCCATGAGTTCGAGGCCAGGCTGCACTACACAGCAAGACCCCATCTCAGAAAAAAAAAAAAAAAAAAAAAAGGCAAAATAGTATTTATCTCAATAAATACTATTAGTTTTTAAAAAGTTACGTTTAGAATTTTTATGTTGATAAGTAGAAATCAGTTAATTTTAAATATTTTAAAATTTTTGTTTTATTTCCAACTTAATAAATACTGACAGAATTAGTATATATAAACAGAAGTATTTGGAATCCTGAATAAATTGGAAGATTATAAAGATGCCCTGAAACAGAGTTTGAAAATTGTCAGCATATAAATCTACTATTTATATCAATAAATAATATCATTATTTGCCTTTTCTTTTTTTTGGACAGCACTGTGAATCAAACCTAAGACTTTGGCACGTGCTAGGGAAGTGCTCTACTACTGAGCCACATCCTCAGCTTATTTTATTTTGAGACAGGGTCTCACTAAGTTGCCCAGGTTGGCCTTAAACTTGGGATCCTGCTGCCTCAGCCTCGGGAGATAGGATTACAGATGTGCCCCACAACCCAAGGCAATCATCTACTTTCTTAAAATCACTATAAATGCTTCTTTCACTATTTAGTGACACCTACTGGTCACTCAAGTTACCAACGGAAGAAAATTTTATCTTCCTCACTTAAGGAAACAGTAATTGCTAATTCAGAAACAAAACCCCTCTCTATTTTCAAAGCAGTAGGCAAGACTGCTAATGGCAAAAATTACATTTAACTGGTCATGGTAGCACACACCTGTAATCCCGGCATTTGGAAGGCTAAGGCAGAAAAATCTGTAAGAGTTCAAGGCCAGCCTGGGGTGGGCTACATAGTAAATCCAAGGCCATTCTGAAATGTACTATTACAAAAAGCTATTTGTAAATGGCTATTCAGAAGTGTACACATGAGAATTTATAAGGCAAACCAGTATTTTGAGCAAGGTATTACATTGTTTTTGTTCTGTTGAGACAGTGTTTGGCTATGTAGCTCAAGCCAGCCTTAATCTCCTGGCAATTCTCTTGCCTCAGCACCCGAAATGCTGGGATTATAGATGTGTGCCACGAGGCCTAGCTACTGCA
This sequence comes from Dasyprocta punctata, assembly GCA_004363535.1. Classification (NCBI taxonomy): domain Eukaryota; kingdom Metazoa; phylum Chordata; class Mammalia; order Rodentia; family Dasyproctidae; genus Dasyprocta; species Dasyprocta punctata. The sequence continues at coordinate 62,759 of RJWM01000997.1, forward strand.
ACAGTACATTTAAAGTAGACTTTAGGCCTTTAATCCCAGCACTCGGGAGGCTGAGGTAGAAGGAGCGTTGTGAGTTCGAGGCCCGCTTGGGCTACGCTGGCCTGTGCTACATAGTGCGACCCTGCCTCAAAAAACTAGGGCCGGGAGTTTGGCTCAGTGGCTTAAGTGCCTGTCTGGCAGGCATGAGGCTGTGAGTTCAATTCCGGGTGCCGCAAAAGAAAAAAAAAAAAAAAAAAAAAAAAAAAAAAAAAAAAAAAAGTACACTTTAGCACTGAAACATTTATTATGATTCTAGTTCTAGTCACACAATTTCTTTTTCTTTTTTGTTTTTTTTTTGCGGCACCAGGGATTGAACTCACAACCTCGCACCTGTCAAACAGGCGCTTAAGTCACTGAACCAAACTCCCAGCTAGTCACATAATTTCTAAGATCATCTCGCAAGCAGTAATACTATAATTCGGAAACTGTCCTGGACATCAACCTCAACTGTATCCTCAACAACCTAATTAATTTATAATGCAAGATACAATAAAGATTGGTTACTGAACTTTTCAAATCTGTCCTCTTTCCTCATCCTTGTGCCCCTACTTGGGTTCAGATGCAGTCTATGCTAAAAACTACTTCTTAAATATTTAGGTTTTGAAGCCGGGCGTGGTGGCGCACGCCTTTAATTCCAGCACTGGGGAGGCTGAGGTAGGCGGAGCATTGTAAGTTCGAGGCCGGCTTGGGCTACAACGCAAGCACAAGGCCGACCTGAGCTACACAGTGCGACCCTGCCTCAAAAAACTAGGGCCGGGAGTTTGGCTCAGTGGCTTAAGCGCCTGTCTGGCAGGTGCAAGGTTGTGAGTTCAATCCCCGGTGCTGCAAAAAAAAAAAAAAAAATTAGGTTTTGATGGTCATATGATCTCAGGAGCAACTACTTGAATCTGCCATTGTAGTGGGAAGGTCACTGTGCAGAAATATGCAAATTTCCAAAGTTACCTATGGGGCAGTATTTCAATAAAACTACAGATATTCCTTGTTAATTTGTTAATGACTGTTCAGACTTACAACTAAGTGTGATGTTTGGACTTAGTTGTTTTTTGCACAGTTCTGTACATCTTGTTTATAGAACTCAATGTCTTTTTTTTGTACAGTACACTTTGTTTACACAGTACTATAATTTTATTTTGTCACATTACAGTACTGCATGTAAGTTATGCAAATAAAAACAAAGTTGGAGTTTCCTTGAACCATTTCTTTGTTCTGAATATTGCAATGTATATACTATATATAATTTCTTATTTAACAACCAATTCACTTAACAACCTAGTGGTTAAACAAGGAATGCCTATATTTACAAAAACAGGTTGAAGACCAGGTCTGGCAGACCACAGTTTGCCAAACTCTGTCCTCAGCTACTAAACTGCTTGAAATTTCTTGCATACATCAACACCAAGCTTTGATGGCTAATGGGATGTGTGTTGTGGATTCTTACACCCTTCATTATCTTAGTTTCAGCATCTAATATGGTATAAGTACCAACAGATATCACCTACATAAGTGTTGTTTAGGATCTACAACAGTTTATAAGGGTGGAAAGCAGTTCTAAGGTCACAAAGTTAGGTAACTGCTGACCTACTTCATTTCAACTTTCCCATTTCAAAAAGAAGAAAAGGCAGATGAAAGAGGGCACCTACCTTAGTCACGAGCATGTCCAGGCCAGAGGCAGACATATGGTAGTATGCATTTTACATATATCAGACATATACAGTACTATATATACTACTATACTATATTAATTATAGTTTTAACTGCTGTTTCCTAGGTTTCTTTGTTCTTTTCTTCTGGCATAAACCACAACTCATAAATTTAGAACTAACAAATTTTACGTAGTCATTTGATCTAATCCCCATCCTATCCACCATAGCAAGACAACTGGCTTTAATATGGCTAGAACTAACAAAGCTAAATTCTGCCTTTTCTATTTTACTGCATGTATGGGCAAACGATGCTTCAGTGTGTTACTGTCATATAAGCACAAGCAGAACTTATTAGGTAGATAAATCCCCTGAAAAACATGTAGCATTTGCAGTCAGCACTGTCACTTCCCCATTCATGCAGACTGACCCATTTCATGGAGAACTCACCCTCATCTTCAGTGCTACTAGAATGTATCTCAGGAGATGAGTCAGACTGGGATGATGAAAATTCTTCTTTCCATTTCTTCCGTTTCTTTGGTGGTGGCTCAGCCTTTATTTTTAGCTGTTTAACTTTGGGTTTCATGGAAGGGGCTTTTGTAGTTGTAGTTTTTGATGTTGGAGGATCTGAAGTTTTACTGCTGGTGCTTGGCTTGGGCTGAATAGCTCTGCAATGTTCCAAACAAGGCATCATTAACAAGGATACATGATTAAAGCTTTGAGCAGTGGCAATATCGTAGTCAATGAGGTTTATCCAAAGTATGAGTATAGCTAGTCGAAACACATTTAAGTCTTATAAAAATAAATTAGAAAAAAAGTGTGACTCACAAGAGAAGATTAAATACCCTCATCAATACCTTCAAAATAAAATCCATTTACACACACACACACACACACATATATGTATATATATAAAAATTTTCCTGCAATACATTCTTTAACTACTGGCATTCAATATTGTTAAGGGGGAGGATGACTAGCTGGCCTTCCTGGTAGGTGGCGCAAGTGGCGCGAATTCCAGGAGGAGAAAGATCAGCACCTCCCACGAACCTGCCATATTGGGCCTGGGAGGATCAAACCAGAAGACAACTAGCCTGCCTTCCTCGTAAGCGGTACAATGGGTTCCAGGAAGAGAAAAGTCAGTGCCTCTCGTGAGCCTAACAGCGCATGGGCTGAGAATCCACACACCACCCCCCTGCAACTCCCGGTAGGCAACCTGCTGGTTAGGAGGACTGGCTAAATTGATAGCAACTAGAGTACATGAAGCAACTAAATGCTTGTATTATTTGGTTGATTTTGCAGGTCTGGGGCCAGCGGTCTGGGCATCTCTTGGGAGGATGACAGTATGCAATGTAGCAAATATGGGGAATTCCCTTCTATCTTGTCTTTGAGGCCCGATATTGTTCTCACTCTTTTACTTTATTCTGATTGGTTGTTTTGCTTTATTCAATATTCTGTTTTGATTGGTTTATTCTGTTTTGTTTTCGGTTTAATTTTGCCATACCTGATGGAATGGACAACTATTATGAAGATAACAAGATAAACTACAGTAGTTATTATTTTCCTAGTATCCTGCTTTGAAGTTCTGTACCAATTCTACTGCTGTTTTGATTGACTTTGTTCTATTTTGCTGTTTTTTACTATCTTTAAAATAAAAATTTGAAAATATATTTAAAAAATATATTTAAAAAACAGTGCTATGAAGGGACTAATAACTCTATCCCTACACCGTGGACTTTATCCTCCCCTCCCTTTACAGACTCTTTCCCCAGACTATAAAGTTGTATAATAGATGATCGATGGGTTTAGGGAAATTATGCGCCATAAATTTTTGATAGCCAATTGTAGCTCTGACCTTCAGGAATGCACAAGCTCTGTTGGTATCATGTTTTAATGCAGAAACTTCAAACTACTTTGTTTTTTTAAAAACTGTCAAAGCATCTGTAGAAGAGCTTCCAAAGATTTGCCCTATGTGGATCTAAAGATCTGAGTGGATAAAATTCCATGATAAAAATTAGATGAGCTGCTTCTAACAGGTTGGAATCTTAATTAAATGAGACCTGCTGAAGAGTATGAGAATATCTAGGTCGCAATCATCCCCCCTACCCACAACAAGTTCAGGTCAGTTATCATCCAGCTTTGTACTGTCGACAACGGAATCTAATCTATAATGATAAGACTTCTGTAGACTTTGCTACTAATGCACAGGTCTCATAGCTTTTTAAATTATCTAATAAACTTGTCAGTCATTATTTTCATTAAATGAATGAAAAAAGAATTTTAGAAGTCTTTTTCTGTCACAAAGAACTACACTCTAATCTTTTCACTCTAAATTCAGATTTTTTTTTTTTTACTATACTATGGTGACACAAAAGAACTCAGGGAAAGAAAAGGGTGCCTATCCCACCACACAAAGTCATGAGGTTTACAGTCTTTTAAGAGGAATCATTTATAACAGATACTGACTTTACAGAATCATATATAATACAAAAACTAATCTGTCTCTTCAATTGACATAATCCTTTGTATGGTGACTGTGTTAAAAATAAGCCAATAAATATGTAATTATATTACGTAACAAATACCTGATAGTTTGTGAAGGCTTATTTCTTGGCTTTTTGGAACAGACTCTGACATACTCCTTTTTGTTTGCATTTTCAATGAACTTTGCATATATCCTTTTGTATTTGTTCTTGGCATCTCCAAAATATCCTAGGTACTAATGAGAAAAACACCTAAATCACATAGTTGTAAAACTTATATACAAGTATCACTTTGTTGGCTTGATTATTGGTCATCCTTCATGTTTTCCAAAATGGAGCTCTGGCCAGGCTGATTTTACTGTGAATAAAAATGACTCCCAAATCATTCTTGCCTGCAAGCCAGCCTATACTAGTTACACAGAAGCAATTTCATTTGGCAGATGCTCATTTACTCAAAGCTACAGAACAGCTATGTAAATATAACTTCTGCCAGTCTTTTGGTAAGTCAGGATATTTGACTGGTAGAATAATCAATACAAGAGCCTTTGAACCCATGTGAAATCTTCACACTGACTAACACTAGTCTCTTTTGTTTGGTTTTGGTGTTTTTGAGACAAGGTCTTGATATGGAGTTCAGGTTGGCCTTGAACTCACTATGTAGCCCAGGTTGGCCTTGAACTTGCTATGATCCTCCTGCCTCATCCTCTTGGGCACTGGGATTACAGGCATGTGCCACCACAACTGCCCAAACTACTTTGATTTTTTAAAAACTGTCAAGCAACAATGTAAAGTCATTTAATTTTAAGTGGCTGGGAATTTTTTTAAAATTTTGTATTTATTTTTAAATCACATTACCAGAGAATCATATACTGTACTGTTCAAACTTTATGTGATTTTATGTCAGAAAAAATATAAAATGCATCTAAATCATACTTTATTTTCCCCAGGATCATCATCAAAATACTGGAAGGCTAATATAAACAAACAAGCATTTACTCACACTATTTGTAGCTGCAAATTCTCTTTGTCCATCTCGAATTTCAGGAACAAATTTCTGTAATAAGGCTTTCTGTACTTTCCAAATAGCTGGGGGTTCTAATCCTGTTTTTAAAGCCTCCTGTAATTAGCAAAATTAATTACATTTGTAGATAATATCAACATATTCTAGATTTATAGCATACCTTAAAGACGTTCCTAGTTCAGACTTTTATTTCTTACCTTTAGTTGAATTTTTTTTTTTTTTTGGTGGCACCAGTGATGGAACTCATAACCTCGCACCTGCCAGACAGGTGCTTAAGCCATTGAGCCAAACTCCTAGTCCTAGGTTTTTGAGGCAGGGTCGCACTATGTAGTTCAGGCAGGCCTTATGCTCACATTGTAGCCCAAGCAGGCCTCGAACTCACAATGCTCCTCCTATCTCAGCCACCCAAGTGCTAGGATTAAAGGCGTGAGCCACCATGCCTGGCTTTTAGTTGAATTTCTACAATAACTTTTTTTTCCCTTGAAGTGTTAAGGATCAAACCCAGGGCTTCCACAAGCTAGTCAAGCACTCTACCACTCAGTCAAGTCTCCAGCCCTTAGCAATAGTTCTTATAAGCTGGTTCAGTAATTCAGTCTCTGCTTAGATTCTTCCAGAACAGACTAACAGAGGGAAGCTCATTATCCACTTGCATAGCTGAAACTACTGGAAAGTCCTTTGTTACTGGAATCATCATATATTATTTATGCAATTTTATAATAGTATGTACATATTGAAAAAGACCAGAAACTACTAAGTAACAAATCAGCAGTTGTTAATTGTGAATGGAAGGCATATAAATAATTTAAGTGTTACGTGCTTCCCAATGCCCACTCCTCTTTGCCCAAATTGAAACACACACACAACACACTCGTGCTTGCACACATACACATAAAGGCAAAAGCAAAAGCAAGCAAACAAAACCCCAAAGATGTATTATTTTAAACACAGCTAAAACAATCAGTCCCGCCGTCCCTCCCTTCCAACAGGGTCTCAATATGTAGTTCAGGCTAGCCTCAAACTCATGGCGATCTTTTTTCTTAATCTCCTGAGTGCTGGGATTATAAGTATATGCTATCACACCTGGTTTTATTTTTATTATTCTGTTCATGACTCTATAATTTGAAATTATAAAATTAAATCCAGTTATACTTTTACTCCTGTTATTTAAAAATTATATAAGTAACCATTTTCTCCAAACTCATAAAGTTGGGAGCCTTAAAAAAGACTTAACATTTCAAATCTGCTGTAACTATCAGTACTGAACGTAACTGACTAGTCAGAAGTACATAAAATCAAGATAAAGGTAAAATTATTTTCAGTGATATCTTTTTTGAAAAACCTGATCAAACATGTTTGATCAAACATGATAACTTAGAATAAATGAGAAGTATAACTGCGAGATAGATGTGCTACTAAAGTTATGAAGACTATCTGAAGACAGCCCAACTCAACTATGACCTTTTTAGCTGTAAACATTCATATCACCTTAAAAGTCTCTATGTCTTCTATCTTTATCACAAATTCATCACGTTCTCTGTATTGGCCTTCTCCTCCACTCTCGGTGTTTTCCTCATCTGTAAAACCTTCTATGGCAACGGTGTCCTGTCCTTTTGCCAATTGGTCTGAAGGAAGACTATCAAGCTCGATGGGTTTTGGGGGTTCTGTAGCATTTATATTTTCCAGGCTGTTTACTGCAGAGTGGTGAGGTTCTTGCTTAGCTGTACACACAGTGATGGAAGAAGTTGTAGCAGGACCAGTGGTATTGGCAGATGGGCTAGGAGTGGTCACCTGTAGGGCTTCTGAAACTAAATCAAGTGAATGCAAATAAGTAACACAAATATTTAAACATTTTCATATTTTGAGTTAAATCCGAACAGTTTAAAAAGAAAAATTTTTACAATCAATTGACTGAGTCAGTCAAAATCACAGGAAGAAACTGAAAACTGGTTGTTAATCTCTAAAAATCACAGATGTGAAAAATGAATCTGGATGATAAAACTGCAGTGCAAACCTGCATCTATGTATCCTTCCTCCTAAAACCACTTTAAGGAGAACAAAGATATATTTAGAAGAGCTGAGACATATAAAAGCCATAGAAGATAAGGAAAGGTCAGTTAACCAAAGCTGTAAAGAACTCTTATAGAAGATGAAAGGCCAAAACATTTCCCTCAAATACTCTGAAACAGTACTAAAAACTACTGAAACAAAAAGGATTATAAAATAATCCTATGTAAATTCATATGTCAACAAAGTAAATAATTTAGATGGAATGAAAAAATTCCTAGAAAGACAAACGAGAAAGAACTCAGAAAGAAATTAGAAACTCAAATAGCCTTATATCAAATAAAGAAAATAGAAATAATTTTAAAGCATCCTAAAAGGAAAAACGGAGGCCTAAATGATTTTACTGATGAATTCTACCAGCAGTTAAATAATTAATATCAATTAACATAAGCCCCAAAAGGGGAAAAAAAAACCCCAAAAAAACAGAAACACAACTCATTCTGTAAGGTTAGTATTATTCTAATACCAAAACCACACAAGAACAGTGGAAAACTATACAGCAATATCCCTTATGATATAAACACAAAAGTTCCTCAAAAAACATGAGCAAACCTGCCAATATATTAAAAAAATCACATAGAGACTGGGGGGTGTAGCTCAGTGGTAAAGTGTGTGCCTAGCATGCACAACGCCCTAGTTTCAATCTTAAAAAAAAAAAAAAAAAGAATCACGTAAATTCAAGTGAGATGGCTTTACCATAAAAATGGAAAGTTGGTCTTTTTTATGATAAAAAGAAAAAAACACATTCAGCTGAGTATGGTGTGCATACCTGTTATCCCAGCACTCTCCGGGCTGAGGCAGCCTACTCTACATGAGTTTGAGGCCAGCTAGACCTATATAGTGAGACCCTGCCTCAAAAAAACAAAAACCAAACCAAACAAACAACAGCAACAAAAATCAACAACCTAGAAACAGAAGAGAATTTCCTAAACTTAATAGAGGATATCTAGAGAAAAACCACAGCTAACATCATACCTAATGAAGACAAACTAGATACTTTTTGCTAAGAAGGATATCTAAAGTAAAATCACCCTAATTTACAAATGACATGATCTTTTATATTGAAAATCCTAAAGAATTTCTAAAAAATTACTGGAACTAATAAATGAGTTCAGCAAAGTTGCAGGGTACAAGAGTAATATTAAAAAAAAAAATCAAATGCATTTCAATGTACTTGTAATGAAGAATCCATAAAGAAATTAGAAACATAACTTCATTTACAATAGCATGGAAACCAAAAAAATATTTAGAAGTTAAAGAAGTGTAAAACTCACCCTGCAAAAACTACAAAACATTGTTCGAAAAAATTTTAAAAGGTCCACAACTAGAAAAACAGGCCACGTTCACAAATCAGAAAACTTAACATTGTCGAGACAATACTCTACAAATTGATCTAAGATTCAAGCCAATAAAATTTCTAGCTGTACCCTCCTGAAATTGGCACTGATAAAATGCATATAGAAATGAGACACAGAATAGCTGAAGCCATTTTGAAAACAGAAGTAAACGTTTGGAAGATTCATATTTCCCAACTTTAAAACTTACTATAATGTTTCTGCAAGTAGCTCATAATATAGTCATAGACTAACAGAACAGAAAGTTCCTCTGTAATCCTCATTTTTTGGGGGGCTTCTCATTTAATTAACAATAAAATGATTTTCAATAAAGTCCCAAAACTGTAAGTGGGGAAAGAATACTTCTTCCAGGAAATAATGCTGGAATAGCTGATAGCTATTTATGACAAAAAGAAGTTGAAACTCTACTTCACACTGTATACTAAATTAACCAGAAGTAGATCTTAAATGTAAAAGCTAAAATTATAAAATTCTTAGCGGAAACACAGGTATAAATTTTTCTGGCCTTGGATTAGGACTATGGTTTTAGATATGCCATCAAAAGCACATGTGATGAAAGAAAAAATAAATTGGGTTTCATTAAAAAGTAGAACTTCTGTTTACAACTGATAATGAAGGTAAAAAGATAAACCAGAGAATGAGAAATGATGTTTTGAAATTATATATTTACCTGAGATTCGTATCCAAAATATATGTAAAACACACACCTTAATAATAAAGACAATCAAATTTTAAAATGAACAAATGATCTGAATAGACATTTCTCCAAAGGAGATATTTAAAATGACCAATAAACTGGGCACAATAGTGCACGCCTGTAATTCCCGCTGCTGCTCTGGAGGCAGACAGGAGGGTCACAAGTTCAAGGGTACTCTGGGCAACTCAGTTCTGTCTCAAAACAAACAAACAAACAAAAAAAAAAAAGAAAGAAAGAAAAAGAAAAGAAAAAGGCTGAAGATAAAGCTCAATGGTTGAATAACCCTGAGTTAAATCCCTGGTACCACAAGAGAGAGAAAGGAAAAGGGGAATAAAGGGGATGAAGAAGCACACAAAAGGTCATTCAGCATTATTTGTCATTGCATAAATGCACATCAAAACAATATGCAATCTCACATCTACTGGGATAGTTTTAATAATACAATAACACATTTCAGCAGGAATGCGAAATAATTACAAGTTAATTAAATGGAAGTACTATATGATTCAGGAATTCCACTTCTGGATGTGTAAGAGGAAAAAAATTTGACACAAAAACTTGTATAGGGCTGGGACTGTAACTCAGCAGTAGAGTGCTTCTGTGGCACGTGTGAGACCCTGGGTTTGCTCCCTAGAACCACAAAATACAAAAAGTACAATCTGCGCATGATGTTCATAGCAGCATTATTCAAAACAGCTTAAAAGGTTAAAAAAAACCCCACCCAGTATCTATTACTTATGAATGGATACAGAAATATGGTATAAGTACATTGTTAGGGAATAAAAAGGAATTAAATACTAATATATGGTACAACATAAACCCTCAAAGCATTATGCTATATTAAAGAAGTCATGTAAAAGTCACCTATGATTCCCTGTACATGAAATGTCCAAAACAGGTAAATCTGCAGAAAAAGAAAGATTAGTTATTGTCAACGGCTGGGTGTGGGTACAGGGAATGACTACTACTGGGTACACAGCTTTTTGGCAGATCATAAAAATGTTCCAAAAATTGACTGTGGTATGGTTGCAACAATTCTATGAAACTACTCAGTACAGTTCAAATGAGTAGACATTACTGTATGTGGATTACATTTCAATAAAGCTGTTTAAAAACACACTGAAGCATCCCTGTAAACCCAGCACTTGGGAGGCTGAGGCAAGAGGGTCAAAAGTTCAAGGCCAGCCTATGTTACACAGCAATACCTTATCTCAAAAAAGCAAACAAACAACAACAAAAACTCCATTTTGAAGGCCAGAGCTGGTGGAAAAATCCTGGGCTCAGGAACAAAATAAAAATGTAGAGTTCCAGTGGTAATTCAGAATAATACACTAAGTCCCCAACTTATGAACATTTTGAGTTTCAAACTTCCACAATGATATAAATGGATCTTGCATCACAACATTCATAGATGCAAACAAATCACCGAAGTAGTAGCTCATGTGTCTGCCAGACACCATCACAGCTGTGCTGCTGTGTGCATACTGTACAGTGCAATACAGTATGTGCCAAAGGTGTATAAGACACACTTTGTCAGACTAATGAATGTGACGTACAAACATTCTCCCGGAATGAAACTTGTTTGTAAGTTGGGGACTCACTGTACTGATGAACTAAAATAATAATAATATATACAACAGTAATAGTGAAAATAGGGGGACCAATGATCCTTTACTGATCTTAAACTACAGGCTGCAAGGGTGTTTGACCACCAGCTAAAATACAAAAGCTGTTTCCCAAAAAAACGTGAATTCTACCTTCCTAGAATGATCGAAGAGCTCAGAGAGAACCAAAGCAGACTTCAAAAACACATCCACCGAAAACACAGACTGGAAAGGGGATGAACAAACGCAAGGGCTACACAAGAGCAAAGCCTTTTTCTTTGTTTCCAGCCAGCCTTCCTGTTCTTATACAGAATTAAAGTGGTCCTCATACATTCCAGTCCAGGGGAAAGGCCAGTTGGGAAAATACAGATGAATAATCATATTAGAACTTTATCCTAATGTAAAAATACTGTAGTTATACAGTAGTACTTTTCTGCCACAAAATACATACATAAATGGAAACTGATTTTGTGACAGAATTTTGAATATTATATATTTCTAACACTGCAGTTAAGTACTGATCTAAATTAACATCTTTTCAAATTTTAAAGTGAATGAATGTCTTTTGCTGGATGGATGTAGCACATAAAATTAGCTGTATATGAATATCCACCAGTAACTATTACTACAACAGGTTTTCCAATCACTTTATTTCTGTCCTTTATTTTTACTGATAAAAATTGAGAAACTTCATACAAATGATAGGTCAATAAAGGAATAAAAGTGATTCTGTTATAGTAACATCACTAAATTTTGCAAATACTGTACTCTGAGTCACACTGCAAAGCAAATCATATAACTATGAACAAAAATCGAGATACTGCCAACTACAGACCCAAGAAAAACCTGTTAAAAAAAACATTATAAACAGCATGCATTAGTCAGAAGCAAAAAGAGAAGCTATGACCCCTAACAGAAGATGTAAGACAATGGCAAAGTGCTAAATACACAGTAAATTTAAACAAGAGCTGAGTATTTAAACACTACTGATATCTTGTTGAGTATTAAAAAAACAAGATAGAACTAACGTATGCAGTAACAGTAACATTTAAGTTATGAAGGTGTTAAATGGTGTTTCAGTGTTTGAAAGTCTAATCAAAAGAAAAAAGAAAAAAGAAACAGACTTTAAGAAGTTGAAAATGTATACTGTAACTACGAATGGAACCAAAATATTTTGCTAAAATCATCAGTGAACAGGAGAGTTAAGTAAAGAATGAAATTAAGGAAACACAACTGACCATGTATTACTGAATTTTCCCCCAGTGCTAGGTAGGGATCAAACTCAGGGCCTCATGCATGTTAAGTGTCCTGCAACTGAGCTATACACCCAACCCCTAGTTATGATTACCACCACTAAGCAATACATTAATTGGATTTATAATGCCAACCTCTGTATTTTTTGTATGTTTGAAATTTTCTATTATGAAAAGTGGGACTGGACATGTAGCTCAGAGATAGACTAGGTGCTAGGCATGCCTGAGGCCCAGTTTGTTCCCCAACATCACATAAACATACACAAAAGTTAACAACAACAAAAAATTCCCCCTAGTACTGGGCATTGAACACAGCCTTGCACATGCTAGGCAAGCATACTACCACTAAATCACATGGACGACACCTCAGAAAAAATTTTTTAAGAAAAAGCATGTATAAACTCCAAATTAGTAGAAGGAAAACTATATGGACACTGTGTAATGATCTTTGTATGAAACATTAAAACCAGTATCTACAGATGAATACACTAATGATAAAATTATAAAACAAAACGAAACAAAAAAAAGTGGTTACCAGCCAGGCGTGGTGGCATACGCCTTTAATCCCAGCACTCGGCAGGCTGAGGTAGGCGGAGTGTTGTGAGTTTGAGGCCAGCTTGGGCTACAACACGAGCACAAGGCTGACCTGAGCTACAAAGTGCGACCCTGCCTCAAAAAACTAGGGCCGGGAGTTTGTTTCAGTGGCTTAAGCACCTGTCTGGCAGGCGTGAGGTTGTGAGTTCAATCCCCGGTGCAAAAAGTGGTTACCATCAGAGTTGGAAGTTAGTACTAAAGGTTATGAGTTGGGTTTAGTTTAATACTGTGTTTTGGAAAAAAGAACTAGCCTGCCTTCCTGGTGAGTGGCACGGGCGGGACTGGCGTGGACTCCAGTAAGAGAAAGATATGTGCCTCCCACTCGCCTACCGGCACCCGGGCTAAGAATCAAAGACCCCACCCCCACCCCCACAAGCAACCTGCTAGCTATTGTTTTCCTAGTACCTTGCTTCGAAGTTCTGTACCAGTTCTACTGCTTTGTTTTGTTGGATTTTACTATCTTTAAAATAAAATTTAAAAAAATACTCTATTTTGATATTTTCTTGCTTTCCCATTAATGGAACTTAATATTGTAACTTTTTTTTTCATTGTTCCACATTCTGGCCATGTTTCACTGATCTCAGTTTGTCATTCAGTCTTGGTTTCTTTCTAGTCTCAAGAATTGGAGGCCAGGCATGGTGATGCACACCAGTAATCCCAGCACTCAAGCGGCTGAGGCAGGAGAGTTGCCATGAGTTCCAGGCCAGCCTGAGCTACAAAGTGAGTTCAAGGCCAGCCTGCACCACATAGCAAAACCCTCTCAAAAAGACAAAAAGTAAAAATTAAAATTTTTTAAAAAAGGGTAAAAAAAAGAATTATCTAGAAGGGTGAATTTTTCTTTGTTTTTTTCTTTTTTCTCCCTATTAGATGATCAAATTATAGCAGTGTGGTCAGAGAATATGGTTGATTATGGCTCATATTACTTACTTTTCAAAAGATGTTTCCTCCAGAAAGTCATTTTAGAGAAACATTATTTTAGAGCTATATTCTTACAGTGCTGGGAAAGAAACCAGGGCTTTATATATACTGTATTAGGCAAGTACTCCACCACTGAGCCACATTCCTAGTTGTATGTTCAAATTTACCTAAGTTTTGTTTCTTTTTTTTAACCTGCATTATATTTCCCTATGTGTTAAATTTCATAAGAAAATAACATCCCCAAAGAAAAGACAAGCGTGAGTCAGATATGATGTCACATGCATGTAATTCTAGCACTCTGGGAAGCTGAGGCAAGAGTTTGAGCCCAGCCTAAGTGACTACATGAGACTGTCTCAAAATAAAAAAATACTTTAAAAGGCTGGGAATGTAGCTTAACATAAAGGTGCTGGGTGCAATCTCCAGTACTGGAAAAATAAAAACTAAAACCACAGATATGGGAAATAAACCTAAAAATTGCTAACAACAAGATTAGTATGGCAATGTTAGAAAGAGAAATCATTAAATGGGAAAAGATTTTATTACAATAAAAGAAAATCTAACTATAGTAAAATTTTATGCACCTAATTACATGAGTTCAAAACATAGCAAGTAAACAGCATTAGAAAAATAAACGAAGTGGGAAACTTTTAACACACCTTGCTCAGGAATCAACAGATCGAGCAATCTAAAAACAAGGATAGAGAGGATTTTTAAAAACTTTATTATTATAAAATTTTAAACATACACAAAATAGAAAATGCAAATCCTCGTGTACTATATGACCCCACCTTAACAACCACACACATTTTGATACACTTGTTTCATGTATCCATCAGTTTTATATTTGTTGGGGTATTTTATTTATTTATTTATTTATTTATTTATTTATTTATTTATTTTTTGTGGCACTGGGGATCGAACTCTCTTAAGCTACTGAGCCAAACTCCCGGACCTGGTTTTTTGAGGCAGGGTCGCACTATGTAGCTCAGGCTGGCCTTGCGCTCGTGTTGTAGCCCAAGCCGACCTCGAGCTCACAATGCTCCTCCTACCTCAGCCTCCTGAGTGCTGGGATTAAAGGCATGAGCCACCATGCCCGGCTTTGTTGGGGTATTTTAAAAGGTAAAAGATTTATTGGATCTGAAAGAGAAACCAGTTTTTGGCTTTGGTACCAGGAGTCAAACTCAAGACCTCATGCTTGCCAGGCAGGTACTGTATTGCTGGCTATATCCTCTGCCCTGTTAGGGTATTTTAAAGAAAATCCCAGGGTTGGGGAATATAGCTCAGCGGCACAGTGCCTACCTGGCAGGCACAGGTTAAGAGTTCAATTCTCAGTACCAAAAAATTCCAGATGTGTCATCTTCCTGCAAAATATACAAAATGTATGTATATACTCTTATATAACCTGCCATTTATTACACTGAATAAAAAACTAAAAGATACAAAGGATTTTAACAGTACTACCAAATGAAGTATATTTGTACATTGTACTCATGAAATATCTATAAAAATTGAACATTTACTAAGACACTAACAAAACTGCCATAAATGTCAAAATATGGACATATTCCTTGAACAAAACAGGGTTATAAATTAATTTTTAAAAATAACAGCTGAGCGTGGTAGTGGACCTGAGCATGGTGGTGGACCAGTACTCAGGAGGCTGAGGCAGGAGGATCAGCACAAGTTTGAGTCCAGTCTGTTACTGAGTAAGTTCAAAGCCAGCCTGAATTACAATGCAAGACATTGTCTCAAAATACAAAAAGCAAACAAATACACTAACTACCATTTAACAGAAAAAGAAACCCAGTCAACCTTTACAACTTGGGTTAAAAGGGATTATCAAAACTGAAATGGCAATTCATTTAAGAATGACAAACAGAAAAATCTAAATTGAAACCAGTAAGATATGACCCAAATGTACTAAAAACTAAAAGCAGGAACAGTGATGCACATGTATTTTTTTTTGGCACCGGGTATTGAACTCACAACCTCGCACCTGTCAGACAGGCACTAAAGTCACTGAGCCAAACTCCCAGTCCTGGTTTTTTTTGAGGCAGGGTCACACTGTAGCTCAAGATGGCCTTGCAGTCGCATGGTAGCCCAAATCGGCCTTGAACTCACAATGCTCCTCCTACCTCAGCCTCCCGAGTGCTGGGAATAAAGGTGTGCACCACCACGCCCGGCTTGCACACCTGTTATAATCTCAGCTACTTGGGAGGCTGAGGCAGGAGGATCGTAAATTCAAGGCTAGTCTGGGCAATTTATTGAGCCATTGTCTCAAAATAAAAACTAAAAAGAGCTGGGACTGTCACTCAGTGGTAGACAAGCCTGCCTGGCATGTTTGAGGCCTTGGGTTTAATCCTCAGAATTAGAAACAAAATCAAAACTAAATGCTTCATACAGAGGGGGGAAAAAAAAAAAGGCAAGAAGCCAGAAGGGAACAGTAAATTAAATCCAAGGAAAACAGGAAAAGAGGATAAAAGCAGAACTAAAGAAAAAGCAAAAATGGGAGCAAAAAAAGAAACTTTGGTTTCTTAAAGAGAACAACTTAATATGCAATAACTTTTCACAGACTAATAAGAAAAAGGATGCAAAAAAATCATTACAAGCAAGAAAGATCAATACAGCAGCAGAAGAGACTAAAAGCTTTAGCAAACAATAAGTACAGCTTTATAACAAAATTTAAAATCTAAGTAAAACCAACTAGAAAATTCAGCCTTCTTAAACTGACTGAGGTACACCAAGCCACCTTAGGGAAAAAAAGTTGGGAAAGATGAGCAGTCAGATTTATTCTTATAAAATCTATCAAATCCCCATTATGCATAGTAAACTTTTAATCTGGAAAACTGATGTAACCCTGAATAGAAGAGTAAACAGGATTTTAAAACAACTGTACTTTATAGTTTAAATGTAAAAATCCCAAATAAAATATTAACAAATTAAATTTTGCAATGGATTAAAATATTTCATTCATTACCAAGCACAGTTAATGGTAGAAAAAAAATTTAAGTGTCAGTATTAGGAAACCAAGTAATAATTAAGAAAATAATAGTAACAGATTAATGTGGAGAAAAAAACATATTATCAGAAAAGCTCTAAAAGGTAACCAAAAAAATTTAATACTCATTTTTAAAAAAAATGTTAACCTTAAAACAGAAAGAAATTTTCTTAATTTAAAGAACACAGCGTACCAAACATACAAGCCACTATGCCTGGACAGGAGATCATATTTTAAAACCAACTAAAAGAAGCTAGACCTGGTGGCAAAAACCTGCAAGCCCAGGACTGGGAGTCTGAGAGAAGAGGACTGAAAGCTGAAGCACAGCCTGGGCAACTCAGCAACTCAATGAGACCCTGTCTCAAAATAAAAAATATAAAAATGAGCTGGAAATGTAGCTCAGTGTGAAGACACTGGCTCAATCTCTAGTACTGGAAAACAAAACAGAAACTAAAGAGCTGGGGAATGTGGTAGATTGTTGGCCTAGCATGAGTCATACTCAGGATTCAATCACCAGTATTGCCAAAAAAAAAAAAAAAAAAAAAAAAAAAAAAAAAAAAAAAAAAAAAAAAAAAAAAAAAAAAAAAAAAAAAAAAAAAAAAAAAAAAAAAAAAAAAAAAAAAAAAAAAAAAAAAAAAAAAAAAAGAAAAAAAGAAAAAAAGAAAAAGAAAACACACACAAACACTAAAATTAAAACATGAAATCTATTGGGGAAACTGGTACAATACTAATGAGATCTGAATAAGTAGAAAAATATTATATTCCACAAGTAGTAGATGAATTATATTATGGAACAACATTACAAAGATGTCAATTCTTCCTTTAATTTGGTAATTTAATGTAATCAAAATCCAAATCCCGTGGCTGGGAGTTTGGCTCAGCAGGTTAAGCGCCTGTCTGGTAGGTGCAAGGCTGTGAGTTTGATCCCCGGTGCAAAAAAAGTCCAAAATCCAAATCCCAAAATATTGAAGGGCTTCTACAGGGCCAAGATTAGATGAATATCCAAAATAATGATTATAACTGATATGCTGATTACTTTTCAGAAATTTATGAGAGGCTTCTGGTACCAACCCAGATGGAGTAAGTTCACTAGGACCTATTATTGACCACGGAATACAAATTATAAATCTGGACCAAATACAAAATGCAACAACCTGAAGACTTTGAAAAGTTAGTAAAAGTAGACAAATTGGGGAGGGAAGCCCAAACTGAAATAACAATCTAAGGAGATGTGTACTGGGTTTCTTTCTTTGGTTACTTAACACTGACTAGAGGTTGGCCCCTATAGAACTGGACAGTGTAGAAACAACAAAAAATTCATGAAAAACTCCCTTTTTCTGGCCAGAGGAGAGAGAAAGAAGCCCTGTGCAAGGCAAAGAGTGTGAGGAGAAAGTTGTTTCTTCTATTTTTTTTTTTTTCTCTCCAGCCTTTCCCAGACAGAAGCCTCTATCACAAAGCTGTCATCAGTGGCAGTGAACCAGACATCTAAAATCCTAACGAAACACCTCTTTTTGAGTCTCTTAGTCATGAAGATGACAGGAGAAATCCTTGTTTTTTCCCTTCTCTCACCGTATTGCACTGCCACAAGGGCAGTCCTAGCTGCGCAACTGTGTCAAAATATGGACAGCTCAATCTCCAAGAAAAATCTCAGCTTTCCAGCTAAAGGTATAGGAAAAGAAGCCCTGGGATTCAGAGTGTGAGAAAAACCCAGGGAAAAGAGACACAGAGAAGGGGTTGCTTTAAGTTAGTGTATGAACCTACACAAATCCTGGTTTCATGCCTAAATTATATTTGTGGGGGATATCCCCAAACTAGCACAAGAAAGGCTCTGAGACCTGAACTACAGCATAGACTACCACTCATCCATGTTTCAGACTAACTGCTAAGACAGGATCAAAGCAGCAAAGCAAAGGCTCTGAAAATGGAATTGTCCCTGGAGTCAACTCACAGACAGTGAGAGAGAAATTTGTGGTGTGACTGCCTGCTAAAACAAAACCGAACAACATTCTCCAGAGAATTTTAACAGACCCTAGTATCTTACAACATAGTATTTGAAATGCCCAGGAAATAATCAGCAATATTCAAAATACAAAGACCCAGGAAAGTGTGACCAATTCTCAGAGGGAAAGGATGATCAACAGATGCCACTCAAAAGTGATTCACAGGTTGGAATTATTAGGTAAAGATTTGAAAGCAGCAATTATAACCACACTCCATGAGGTAAGGTTAACATGCTCTTAAAATTAATGGAAATAGTAAATTCTCAGTAAAGAACCAGAAACAAACAAAAAAGAACCAAATAGAACTATTAGAATTGAAAATGACAATATCTGAAATGATGCCATGCAGTGAAAAAAATTCACTAGTTAAGCTCAATGACAGAAAGGAGAAGGCCAAGGAGTCAGTGAACTTGAAGGTAGATCCACAGAAATAACACAATCTGAAGAATAGAGGAAAAAAAGTTATTAAAAACATATACACAGAATTTCATCCATGGAAAAGTATCAAGAACTTTTACACTTGTTTTACTGGAGTAGCATAAAGAGAAATCGGTGCAGAAAAAAATAATTGAAGAAACTCTGTGCTTCCTCCCAAAAAGCTTCCCAAACTTGCAGAAAGCCATACATTTGCAGATTCAAGAGAAGCAAATGCGAGACTCTGAGTTCGATTTCCGGTACCAATAAAAAATAAAAAAAGCTTAGTGAACTTCAGAGATGATAAATCATACTCAGGTATATTATAATTACACTGTTCAAAGTCTAAAGAGAAAGAAAGAATTCTTTGGGATGAAGGGAAATGACATCAGAAAGAAATCTGGAATATTAGAAATAAAGTGCAACAAGTCAGGTGTGGTGGCACAGGCCTATAATCCCACCACTCAAAAGGCTAAAAGCAGGAGGATTACTGTGAGTTTGAGGCCAGCCTGGGTTACATAAGCGAGTTCAAGGCCAGCCTGTACTACACATAGTGAGAGTCTGTCTCCAAACAAACAAAAAAGTGCAACAGCAATGATAAATGCCTTAAGGATAGCACATTATTTATTTTTCTTAAATTTCATTTATATTATAGTAATTATATATGTAACTATTAATAGCAAAAATTACCATTATCAGTTTTTAATCTGTCAATATAATATATAGGATTTATATATAATACAAGGGTAAAGGTAAAGGAAACTGATCATTAGGCTTCTGTATTTGTTTGAAATGGTAAAAAATATTAACTCAGTAGACTTGTGAAAAGTCAGCTCTGTATATTGTAATATGTAAATCAACCAACTAAAACTACAATACAAAGAGACAACAGCCCCCAAAAGATGGATGAATACTAAAAATTACTTAATTTTTTAAAACAGGAAAGAGGAAACAAAGGAACAAAAATCAAGAGGGAAAAAGATAAAATAGTAAAATGGCAAGTCTAAATCTGTATCAGTAAATAGTTTAAGCATATTAATTGAAAAAGATTGCCAGACTGGATTTCACAAAAAGGGACAAAATAGAGTAATATATTATCTACAAAGTACCCGTGTTAAATATAACACCATAGATCAGCTAAAGTAACAGAAATGATAAACCATGCAAACACAAATGAAAAAAAAACCTGGAGTAGCTACACTGACATCAAAATAAATACCAGAACAAGTATTATTACCAGGGATAAAGAAGGATAAAACTTTTAACTCACCATGACTTAACCCTAAATCTGGACAAAGCTAAAAACAGAGCCCAAACAATTAGAAGCAATTATTGTAATGACTGAAAAGAGTAAGACATACCCATAAAATATACTTGGAGATTTCAACATTCCTTTCTCAATTACTAACACTAAATCAATAGATAATCAGCAAGACAAAGAATACTAAGTCAACTTGATCTAACAGACATTTATAGAACAATTTATACAACAACAACACACGAACTTTTTTTTTCCCTCAGACCGGGTCAGGGTAGCCTCAAACGCGTAGCAATTCTCTTGTCTCAGTCTCCTGAATGCTGGGATTACAGGTGTGTGCCACCAAGCCCAGCTATTACACAGTTTAAAAGCGCACTTGTTTTATAAAGATGAATACACTAATTTTACAACATTTCAGTCTTTTCTATGCCCTTGTTTCCAATGCTTAGTATTAAGTGCTATTTTAGTTTTATTTCCAAGTCCTATGAACAGTCAATAAATACAGTTCTAAACCAGGCATGGTGGCGCACTCCTTTAATCCCAGCACTTGGGAGGCTGAGGCAGGAGGATCATTGAGTTAAGAGACCAGCCTGGGCTACAAAGTGAGTTCAAGGCCAGCCTGAACTGCATAGTGAGACCCTGTCTCAAAAAATAGGGCCAGGGATTTAGCTAGAAGCGAGGTTGTGAGTTTGATCCTTGGTACCCAAAATAAATAAAATAAATAAATAAATAAATAAAACAAACAGTTCTATTTGTGTTATTTTTTTTCCAGGGGGTTGTTTTAGTTTTTTTAAAAAATGGACATATCCAATGCACATCTTTGTGATCATTTATGTAGTGTGATGTTACAATACCTATATGTAATACACAATGATTATATTAAAGCAACTGGCATATATATCACCCTAAACATTTATCATTTGTTTATACTGAGAACAATTTCAAAATCCTTTCTAATAGCTATTTTTAACTATGTCAAACAGTTACCCTATGGTATTGTAGAAAACTAGAATTTATTTCTCCTATCCAACTATATTCCCAGCAGGCTTTTTTTCCCCTTGGTAGATGACCACTGAAGTGAAAAGTATATGGGAAAAAAACTAAAATAGAAACAATTTTGAGACAGAAGTTTGGAGGACTCGTGTTGTACCATTTTAAGACTTTACAGTTACAGCATTAAGATAATACAGTATTGGTGAAAGCATAAACACATTATCAACAAAAGAGAAATGAGTTTGGAAATATATCCAAGCATGGCAACTGACTTCTGACGTAGGTGAAAACGACAATCAATCGAGAAAAGGCAGCCTTTTCAATAAATGATGCAGGTAAAGCTGGAATTCAAATGCAAAACCTCAGCTTCAACGCATGCCTCAGATATTTTTTTCCTTCTGTGGTGGGGGATTGAACCCAGAGGTATTCTACCACTAAGCTACATCCTCAGCCAATTTTATTTTTTATCTGAGAGAGTCTTATTTAGTTGTCCAGGCTGGCCTCAAAGTTGTGAACGTTTTGCCCCAGCCTTTCAAGGAGGTAGGATTACAAGTGTGCCTCACTGTGCCCAGTTTAGTGCCCCAAATCTTATTACCATATTAGCGAGGCTCAGAACAAGTCATCTCCTTCACCCACTATATGACACTAGGAGACTAGACCTAGCATAAAGATTATTTTGTGAAACTGCAGACACAAGAAAAGAAAAGAAACTGCAGACACAGGAGAGGCTCTGCAAAGTTGCTCTGGAGAAATTTACATACTACAATATATAAAGGTGTACTGTCTTTGTACCAGGAAGAAAGGATAAACTAGGAATGTATCTCAGCGGTAGAGCCCTTGCCTAGCAGGTTCCTGGGTTCAATCCCTAACACCACACACACACACACACACAGAGAAAGAGAGAGAAAGAGAGAGAGAGAGAGGGAGAGAGAGAGAGAGAGCAAAGGATGGCTACAATGCCAGACAGTCAATCTATTAGGACATAGACTTAAAGATTTAAAAACTGCACAGGAAATCTTACAAATAAGAAAAACCAGGTGTGGTAGTATAAGCCTTTAATCTCAGTACTCAGGAAGCTTAGGTAGGAAGATGATGAATTCAAGGTCAGCCTGACCCTGTCTTAAAAAACCAATAAACAAATAAATAAAATTAAAAAAAAAAAAACTTTTTAACATACTTTTTTCTTGCCCTTTTTCTACACTCTGGGAAACAATGGTATTTAAACCTGTAAATGATTATAAATTTTTTGTTTGGTTGGTTTTTGGCCATACTGGGGATTCAACTTGAAATTTTGCAAACTACATCCTCAGCCCTTTTTAATATATTTTTTTAAAATTTTGAGACAAGGTCTCACTAAATCACTACCTTGCCCAGTCTTGGCTTGAACCTGCAATCCTCCTGTCCTAGCCTTCCAGGGCTTTCCTTTGAAATCTACAGATCACTCATTTCTCTAAATTTTTGTGATACAAACTATAACTTAAGAAATTGGCTTGAGCCGGCGTAGTGGAGCATGCCTTTAATCCCAGCACTCAGGAGGCTGAGGTAGGAGGAGCCTTGTGAGTTCAAGGCCCGCTTGGGCTACAATGCGAGCGCAAGGCCGGCCTGAGCTACACAGTGTGACCCTGCCTCGAAAAACCAGGGCCAGGAGTTTGGCTCAGTGACTTCAGCGCCTGTCTGGCAGGCGCGAGGTTGTGAGTTCAATCCCCGGTGCCACAAAAAAAAAAAAAAAAAAAGAAACTGGCTTGTTTTTCTTTTGTTCATCTGTCTTTATAATTTCCACAGGCCTTAAAGTGTATGAAAGCACTTACTTCTCTTTTAATATATTATCATCTATATACATATTTCATTAGAATAGGAGTTTCTTCAAAAATAATCTCTTTAAAAGATAACTGCTGGACTAAAAACATGAAGACAACTGTATAGGTAGAAATATGTTCAAAGGCTCACAATTGTGAAAAGGGATCAGATGTCTAAGAAACAAATTCAGTTGTTACAAAGGAGCGAAAGTAGAAAGCAGAACAAGAACATAAACCTAGAATAGGAACAATTTTTACATATTGTTTTTATATTTTCCCATGAGCCCAAAGGAATGTTTCAAAGTAGAACTAATGTCAGGCACTTGAGAGGCTGAGGCAGGAGGATTGCTGCAAGTTCGAGACCAGTCTGGGGTACACAGTGAGTTTTAGGCCATCTTGAACTACACAGTGAAACCCTGTCTCAGGAAGACCAAAAAAAAAAAACAAAAAAAAAAAGTCATCGTCAGCATTTCTTTTTTAAAAAGTTAAGTCTAATGGCAACATAGAGGACAGACTGATATAAAGACTATCGAGAAAGATTCTGATGCAAAGTGTGTCATCATAGTCCAAGCAAAACAATTAGTTCTTGCAGAAGAGACAATAGGGATGGTAACGAGAAAACTTCAAAGACCTGACCAAAGGACTGGGTTGATGTGATGAGTATAATTAACAATGAGATAATGCTTGCCTGAAAGAAACTAATTTCGGACTCATATTTTAGATCATAGATTACAAAAAGTTTGTTCCAGGAATGAAAGAAGAACTATAAGAATTGTAAAGCACTCAGAACTGGGAGAGGAGAGTATACAGTAAAACCTTATTAAGATTGGCCACATCCATACTAACATTTTTGAATCTAAGACTGACTTTCCATTATTCTAATTTCCCTGTGTAATGAATGAGAATTGTTTAGAAATGCATTTATTGTCACTTATACTATTATTTAGTATACCAGTTAATAATTAATAATTAAAGGTTTCTTAATAATTAAAGATTTCTCAAGCCCAGACAGAAGCTGTCAAGTACATTATAAAATAGTTTAATTCTTAAAGCACCACCCTGTTAATACCAGAGAGCTTGGCAGGAATATAAACTCTAGAACCAGACAAACACGGGTTCAGATTCCAGTTGTGTTGCACTTACTAGCTACATGGATTTATTATTCTATTGTATCATTGGTTTATTGATGGTGATAATAATGCATATCTCACAACACTGCTACTAGTTCCTGCCACAGAGGTGATAGCTACATTATTATTATAATTTTTCCTTGGCATGTTCCTTAAAATACTTTTTTACTTACCTGTTAATTCTTCAAAGAAGGCAATGCTTCTTAAAATATTTCCTGATTAACCCGGAATAAAGTGAAACACTCTCCAAAGATTTGGGTGTATATTGTAGTTCAAAGCCATACAAACTTGCAAAGTTTTAACTAGATTATGAAGGCTACACACAACTACTTACTAGCACAGTGCTAATTTTCAGGTAAAATTAGCATGTCAAAAAAATATGAGCCAGGGATACACCCCAGCAGCACAGCCTCTGCCTGGCAAGTGCAAGGTTGGGAATTTGATCCTCAGTACCAAAAAAAAACAAAAAAAACAAAAACAAAAAACAAATGAAACTATGCCAGGTTTATATGATAGGAACTCCCACCATGCTTCATATCCAAAAGTTATTTCAAAATGACTCAGATTAGAGAAGTTCAGAGAGTGTTCAACTCAAGTTTTAACACATGGGACAAAAAGTAAAAAACTAAACAAAAACTCCCCACAGAATTACATAACCGAAAATCCAGAACTTTCCTACCAGCAAGGTAAATGTTAACAAGTAAGGACCCAAGATGCTTGCTTATGCATTTTGTCCCCTAAATTTGCAGACCTCCTGCAAGCTAAAACAAAGCTTTAAAATGTAAGCTTATAGCTAAAAAAAAAAAAACAAAAAAAAAACCACACACAAAGGAAAGTCATTAAGTGTGAATCTATTTACAACTTTACCTGTTTTCTTCTTTTTATTAGAAGCAGCATCCAACACAGTTAAGGAAGCAGAGATGGTTTTATAAATATCCTGACTGCACACTCCAGAATCTTCTTCATCAGAAGAAAAGGAAGATAAATGTTCCAAACTTTTAAGTTTGTTATCAACTTTTTCTGATGGACTGTTACTCCCCATTTCTGTCACTAAAGGTGTGAGTGTTGTAGATGAAGTCTTTGGAAATGGTGGGGGGCAAAGTGTACGGACAACCTGGGTCCCTGGTCTTCTGGTCTTGTTTGGCATTCGGACGGCAAGAGTGGAAAACTGCTGCTTGGGGCCAGACTTCAGAAAATCTAAGAAAGAAGCAATAAATCCTGTTTTGACTTCTGGCTGTTTTTCTTCTACTTCTTTGATCTTCTGTCTCATTTTTTCTTGATGCTGATCATCATCATGGCAGCTCTCAGAGGGAGGAGTATATGGTAGATATGTATCTGTTCCCCTGGGATTCTGCCGTTTGCCTTGGGCAGGTCTTTTCAGCTGTTTCTGATTACTGATGTCTTCCTCTTTAATTTGCCCTTTCCCTTTAACCTTTTTCTTTGGAAGGTTAAGATGTATTAAATCTTGGTTTTCTTCTTCAAGCTTGACACTGATTGCATCCCCAGGCTGGGCCACAGCCAATAGAGCAAGTGCACTTCTAGTAGCGTCCATTGCTACACTGCTCTCATCACCCCCTAAAGTAAATTCACTCTCTGATGTAGCACTTTCTCCACTTATGCTCCTACTACTGGAAACAAAGTCTTGGTTTCTGTTATTATTTAATGTATTATCAACAGGAACTTCACTGTCTTCCTCAGATTCATGATTGGTAGCAGAGTGTTTCTTGAATGAGCCACAACTTTGCTCCTGGACTTCATGACTTGCTCTAACCCCTGCTGACGTTACTTTAGTTGGTATACTTTGAGCAGATGCATCAATGTGTTGTTGATCCAGGGTCATTTTTGACTGAAGGGTCACTACTGGTGAAATGTTCACAGTAACCTGATTTCCATTTAGGGAAATATTATTTAGATTCTGTGGCTTTCCTACTGTAGCTGTTATGGAATTAAAATCTGCTGTCACATGGCTGACATCTAATGGCTGTGGAAAATGAGATTTAGAATCACCACCTTCAACAGTCTGCATCGTTTCATTTGGAGTTGACTTGGAAAAATCAGAAGGTGTAACCCCACAAGCTGCTGCTGTAGCTGCTAAGATGTCATCTACATTTGATAAAATATTTCTCTCATCACTCAGAAGCATTGCCTCTGGGAAACATATTGATCCAAGAGAAACAAACTGAGTCTTTGAATCTTGTTGATCTGTTTCACTAAAATTGCCCTTTGTTGTCAAATGTTGTTGTAATGGTTTTGAAGATTCGGAGAGGTCTATTTTCATAACTTCAGAATTCTGAGGATGGAGTTGTTGCTGAGGATGATTACCATTGCTCTGAATAATATGGCCATCCATTTGAAGGAAAGGATGTACTATTTGTTGAGGACTCTGGACACGCTGTGCTTGTAAAGATGCCTTTACTTGTCCTAAATTTGCTTGCAGTATTGATTGCTGAAGCATCTGTAAGTCACAGGTGGAATCTAAAAGGATCTGTGTATTAGTAAGAGATGCCTGATGTCCATGTCCTAAAGCGTGATTTGGAATCTGAATCTGAGATGAGGCAGTAATTACTTGATCATGCTGTTCCTGGACCTTCGCTTCATGTACCTTATGTATAAGAGGATGCTGCTGGTTTAAGTCTTTAGTATTCAAACTTATTTGCGGAGTTTGCATTAAATTAGTTGCCTTCTTAAGATCAAGGGTTGCTCCATTATTAGCCTGACCAACTTGTTGGCTAAGCTGTGTCACTGAACCAACCATATTTTCTTCTTTCTTTGGCCTTTGGAGAGGAATACTAACAACTTGATCTTCAAGATGAGAGTTACTTTTGATTACACCCTGGGAGTATCTGTCATCTGCCTTTGACACCTTGTAAGTTGATTCTGGAGTATTAATTTCCCCATCTGATAGCCTTTGGGTTGAAGACTCAAGAGATGCTTGTGACTGCAATGCCTGTAACTCTTGCATTGGAAAATCACCTTCTTGCTTTGAAGATGCATACACACTTGAGCCAAGTTTTCCTTCAGCATAAGACTTTGAATCAGGGGAAGGTATGTTATTCTGTAATGCATGACAATGTGCAGAGGATGCAAAAGATGAGGACTGGACAGCAGGCAAAAACTTCTGGGGCTGGGGAGATGATGACCCTTGAGTCTGGGCATTTTGGGAAGAATGCATAGTAATGTAATTTTGAGTTGGGCTAGAATCTGACAAATTTTGGGGCTGAGAGGCAGAAGAGTAAGATAGAGAAGGGGCTGTTATTGTCAGGGACTGCCCTGAGGCATAGCTCTCTGAAGGACTAACAACTGACAAAACTTGTGATTGAGATGAAAAACTAACCTGTGCCTGGCTAACTGGTGATAAACCCTGAGAATGACCAGATGAGTAACTTTGAGATTCACTGACTGAAGAAAGATCTCTTGTTTGAGCAGGGTAATTTTCATTTGTAATTGAAGATAATACTTCTTGTTGATTGGATGAGTAATTAACTGTCTGATTTTCAGAAGTTATAGGCTGAGATGACCCAGAAAAGGTCAATGTTTTATACAAGGATGGCAATTTCTCAACCTTGCTAGGCCTGTAAACTTGTGAATGAACAATAGATGGCACATTATGTGGCTGCACTAAACCATAATTTTGGGACTGACTAACTGATAAAAGGCTTGGCAGCTGTGCTGTAGAATAGATTTGTGCTTGACCCGATATTACAGAACTCTGGTTATGTAAAGGTTTGGAATAACTTAGTGTTTGCACAGGAGGAATTGTATTTGGAGGTTTTGGGTTCTTAGTTGATGTTAGTGCTTGTTTTGTAGAACAGCTGTTTACTTTTGTAGTAGGAGGATACCCTGATGATGGAATTGCAGATGAGTAAGACTGATCAAGTTCCACCGAGACCTGTGGGGTCTTCTGCTGCAAACCTCCATTGCTCACCTGAGTAGAAGCTCCAATTGGGCTACAAGGTAAAGACGACTGCCTGGTTGTTTCCTGAAAATTAACCACACTTGTATTTGCTAGATAACTATGCAAGGAATGCTGTGAACCAGTCAGTTGTGCCTGAATAGACTGGGTACCTGAAGGCCGCTGATGGTGTTTAATAACACTACATTCTCGAAGAAGAGCTCTTTCAATGGAAACAGGAGAACTAGAGAAGAGAGTTGAACTGTAGGCTTGAGGAGTCTGCTGGACTCCCCCCAGTGCTGAAGGCAACAAACTAAATTGAGGTTGTAAAAGATGGGGCGCAGACTCTTGCGCTGAGCGATATGTTGAAGATTGAGGTGGTACGCTGTTACTTAACATAGAACTGCCCAGGCGTTCAAAGGCCAAAGCAGTTGGAATAGTTCCCTGGGACGTCTTAATTTGTAGCAAAGGGTCATGAGGATTTAAAATTCCACTTGATGTAGTGTTAAAAGTTGAGTCTTGAAGCACCAAAGGTGAGGTGGTAACAAAGTTTCTATTGCTAAAGGTGGTAGGATGCTGATAAGCAGAGAGGGCAGATGGTGGAAGAGTTCCAGTGGTCGGCAAAGGTCCAGTAACAAATTCATTTGTTGCTGAGGAATGCATGCCTGTGAAGAGAAGGTACAAAGATTTTAATGTAATGTAAGGGAAGGTGTAGCAGAAAATGACCCCCCTCCCCCAGTCAGTGTACTTTAGTTTTTGTTACAGCTCCTATTAATTTTGTTTCTTAGAAACAGTTGGTTCCTATGATGCATAGCTGGTCATTATGATGCATATTGCAAGAACCAATCAATAATCAACAAATACTCTGCTTCTTGCTTGCAAATTCTACAAAAACCTCCATCCCTGAGCCTTTGAGGTCTGAAATCTTTTAGAGGTTAGTGCCCATCGATGTTAAATAAATCTACCTATAAATTGTGGGTGACGTTTCAGTGTTTCTGTTTGAAGTAGCAAAGATACAAAGATTTTAATGTGATTTACAAACATATAAATAAATGTTTTCATACTAGTGACAGTAACCCTCAACCTACCAAAATGTCTAGGGGCTAAAAAGCCTGAAAAATTAGTTTTGTATGTAAAATTTGAAAATCACATTTCAAAGTATGTAGCGTCCTTTTTTAAAGTAAAAACAGTTATAAAGGTAGCGTCAATTCATATCTAAAACTGTAATATAAATGAGTTTGTATTCTGTTGAACGAAGCCATATAAAAACAAACCAGTAAAAATAAATGTAATCTCTAGAGATTAATATGCCCCAAGTTTTCAATGCAAAATACCAACAA